>JAVJIF010008964.1:0-83788 GCA_038442645.1 Agave tequilana | reverse complement strand
AGGAATCACAAGAGATACACTCAAGGGATGCAAATGAAGAACATACAACTTTCACTAAGGAAGTAGTGAAGTTGTACATCAATTAGCATATTGGTGCTCAATCTCATGTTCCATCAAGGCACTAGTTCAAAGACTAGGCTCTACATGAGGCACACATGAATCATATGGAGAATTACAACAAGATTCTTGCCAAGAAATGAAACAAAACCATCGGAGAAGAGAAGATCATACAAATTGCAAGATGAAGTAAAGCAATCACCCATGAGTTAGAGTTAGCAAGAGTAGTGGTTAGCTAGTACATGAACAAGAAATTAGCTACTAGACATTACAAAAGCAAAGCAAAGCATGATTGAATTGCTAGAAATTAACAAAGCAAGTAACAAAGCAAAATAAAAGCAAGTGAAGAAGACAAACTAGAATCAAGCTCAAGTAGATATGTAGAGAATGGATCAATCCTTGTATAGCTCCAAGTTGTCACTCCTTGTTGATACAAGCTCTCTCTCATACAAATCTCTCTTGCAATGAAATCTAGGGAGGAGAAGATCCTAGAGAGAACTAAAAATCCTAAACAAAACCTAACAAAATTACAATCTATTCACTAATCTCTCTCTCTTCTCTGATCCGTCTTTTCTCGCAGGTACAAATGAAGTATTTATAGGAGAACTGAGAAGCTTCTGGAGCTAAGGTGGTTGCCACAAAATCGGGGATCTAACGGCCTAGATTGCCGCGCCCACTTGCGTTCCCGCGGCAATCTCGTGGCCGTTGGATCGGATCTTTCTGGTGGAGATCAGTTGGGAAGTGGTTATCCACGTGGCACTTGGATTCTCTGTTTGTTGCGCGGATCTCTCTAGATCTGGATTGAGATTTGCTTTATCCTTTATCTTTTAATTAATCACTTAATTAGTGTTAATTAAGTGATTATTTGAATATCTCTCCATTAATTGTGTACCTGCAAATAAGTAGAGAAGAGGAGTAAAAATCACTTATTTATTTGTATTATGCATGGGAGTTATGATGTAAAATATGCAATATTGAGTACTAATCAACTGTTAAACTGAATTGCAGAAGCAAGGACTGAACGTCAGTTCTGTGGACGCAGGGGTAATACTGCTTTAAAGACGCGCCTTGTATAGGGGTGCATCTTTTGGATTGAAAACGTGACTGTTACTCCATGAGTCAGACGCGACTTTTGGCCGGGTTTGAAAGGATGCGATCTTCAGAGGGAAACGTCTTCTGGAATGAAGACACGGCTTTCCGGACGCAACTCTGGCCATGTTGAAAGGATACGTCCATCGAAGGGACGCGTCTTTTAGAGATGAAGACGCGACTGTCCGGATACGAATCCGTGTCATGAGTACGCTGCCACGTGTCTCGTAGAATTGAGGGGACATCTCCCTTTTGACGTGCGAACTTCACGCTGCATTTAATGCGCTGTCCACGAGTCAGGCGGTGACTAGGCGTCAAGTGAAGCGTCGCGTATCTTTGCGAATCACTGTGCCTATAAAAGCAACAGTTCTTCAAGAGTCATCATTAGACTCTCCTTCGTCTTCGTGTGCATCTGTTAGGATTTGAGAAAGGAGCTTTCTTTGTTCGCTTTTCCTTCATCTAACATCAGATTTTTGATCACAATGGCACCAAAGGCCAAGCATACTGCTTCGTCTTCAAAGGCGGTCGTCCCTGAGACTCAGATGGGCGGTTACTCCATGCAGGAAACCCCTATTTCAGGTATAAAAAATCATCGGACTTGATTTCCACCATTAAAGGGGTTTTACAGAGTTCTTTTAACTCTTAAACTCTTTTGGATGTGAACCACCAACGCGGGCTCAAGCCCGTGTTTGATCTTCAGGCGCGGTTCTTGAGTTGATAAATAAGACTCAGGTGTGATGACCTCTGCATCTTTATCTGCTGAGTCCGCGTCTGCTTGTTGAACACAGGGCCTCAAATGAGCCTTACGTTTTGTATTCAACACTTAGAATATTTCTAAGTGTGAAAGATTCAGACGCAGATTTCTTATGAATCTTGCGTCTTGTGAAATCAGATGCTGGTCTTCATGAATCTAGCGTTCGAGTCCAATACTTAGAAATTATCTCACAAGTCTTGGATTGAAACGCGAGCCCCATACTAGCCTCGTGGTATTCGGGTCTGGACGCGGATTTTGATGATTTTCGCGTCTGAGTCCATTCCTGTGTTTGAGTTGTAAATACTTGATCATTTTTCTTTCAGATTTCTGATCAAGTATTATTTTCTTTTACAGTGCGATATTCCTCGATCCTCTCTCTAAAAAGTGCCACTTCGGGAATGTAGGTGGTGCTGACCGCAACCTAACCTTCGTGTTGCAGAGGACTGCTCCTGTGACTGTCGACAAGTCGAAGGAGCGAAGGGGAGGCTCTCCAAGGTCGACATGGGGACCTTCTGGGAAATTATGACCGACGCAGAATTAAGACGGACTCGCGTGTTCCGTTGAAGAAGCCCGTCTTCTTCTTTGGAGACAACATTGGTGAGGATGGTCACATCTTGCATGACGGCGATTACAAATGGCTTCGTCAGATAGAGGGTAGAAAATTCTTTCTCCCCAATATGGAGAGAATGTATCCTTTATCCTATCTCCAGCACATGTCTGTCCCCGGGCAATGGAATGGGATCTTGCCCGATCTGTCCCCAGTGTCTCACTTGGCATACTGGGCGCCAGACAGGTACACGCTGCCGGACATGGGAAGGAAGTTTTTGGCTTGTTTCCTAGATTATTCAGGTCTGATTATCCAGTAGGGGGAAACCCCTCAGCTCAGCACTACCTTCATCAATCAATTCATGAAGGTAAGGGGTGAGTTTCCAGCTGACTTCCGCCCGCTCGGGTGGGTTCATTCAACCGACAAGGCCTGGTGGGGCAAGATGGTGGGCTTTGTCCTTGCCGAACTCGGAGGTCTGTTGGACCAAGTGGAACTATACCAAGCGGTCAAGGCTGTTTAATATGGCATCCCGTAGAGTTCCCACAATTTTACGAGATCCTAGAGCACTACAACCCTTTGACGGGGACATTCTTCACCCCGTCGGAGAGATAAGGCTCGCCCTCCATGAACTATATGAAGCTTCAGGGCTGGTCATTGGAGATGCCCCTTATGAGGAATACGTTCCAACTTCTGAGGAGCTTCATCTCTTGAAGAAAGAGTGTCCTCGGGTATATGAGCCTACTGGGAAGTGTTATGTCACTTTCACATCTGCGGCCAAATAACCTTCTGGAGAACTAGGGGAGTTAAGCAGATGTCTTGGGCGAGCTATCTGTTCAATGGTATAACTGAGAAAGATCACTCTGTAACCATACTAGCTCCCAGCTCCGATGAGGAAATCGCCGAGAGGATTAATGCCTCTGTGAGTTCTTACACCACAGAATCGAATGAGGACACTTTCAAACCTGACACAGTTTTTGAAAGTTTTCACCACCAAGCCCGGATCCCCATTTCTAATCGGGCACTACTGGCGGGCTTCCTCATGCTATAGTTGAAGCGTTGTGTAGTACCGACACTGCCACATGAAGTGATTGTCGCCGACGTGGTGTATCCGGCGGTCCTGTTGGCTTATGGTAGATCCATCGCTCTCCTTCCCGCAATGGTGGGGAATCTAAAGTGGATTACGGGCCCTGGCTCAGAGCCTGTGCAAAGTGAGGCCGTCGTCGACTCCAAAGGTAGACCGGAGGTTGACTCGGACGGGAGGCCGAGAGTAAAGACCCCTAACTCCGGGTTGAGCTTCCTTACACGTACCTAATAGCGTGGTACGTTATGTACTGCCCCTCACTGATGACGCCAGTGTCCCGATCCGAGGGTTGTCCCTTTTGTGCAGCGGCTGGAGATCACGAGCTGGTCTAACAATTATATACTCTACGTTCAGAAATATATTCTGAACGTTTTGAATTACCATCTCAACTGCTGCTTCCCTGAGATTACCGATGCTGCTTATAAGGATAAGTTTGTCGACATTGTGGGTCCGGACGACTTCACGAGGCTGCCATCGGGAGTCTTCTGGTGGCTTATCAATATCTGGCCCGGGTATCTGCTCTTTCGGTAAGGGAACTCGTGCACGATCGAGCCTTATATGCCGAATTGTTTTGCCCGACAGTTCGGCTATGACCAACTATATGTCGGCAATCCTAACGCCTAACTCGCCTTTAGTGAAAATGTGTTTGAAGGTACTCGAGCCTGGTATTACAGCGTGGCTGAGGGGACAAAGGCTCTTTTCAGCTTGCCTCACAAGATGCCAAACTGCTACGCAAGCCTTAGTTTCTGCACTTGGTACTCCCAGGCTAGCAAGATGCCAGGCTACTCAATGTATCGCTCTTGCATCAAGAGCATTAATGCGTCCTATGAGGAGAAATTTGCGTCCAACAATCGCATGCGAGGCATCGATGAATACCAGGCGGCTAAGAGGGAAGCCAGAGGGGAGATAGTGGTGGAGCCGAGAGCAGCAGCACCTAGGGAGCAGCCTGCTAGAAGGCATCGACAGGTGGTGCCTAAACGTCCCCATGGCTCTACTTCCACAGTTGAGCCTGGCTCTACTTCCACAGCTGAGCCTACCCCAAGGAAGGCCAGGAGAGACTTGGCGGCTGAAGCTCCCATGTCCGAGGCTGTCCCTTTCGGTGCTGAGGAGCAGAGGGAAGAAGAGGAGGAGGAAGACGACGCCCCCTTGTTCGTCCTCGTAGATTGCGCAGCAGGGGCCTCGTGATTTTAGAAGAAGGGGAGCTTGCTGACGAACCCGCTGCAACCGATGAGGCTAAGCAGCTCGAGATTGACCTGATGGGTAGGGATGATGTTGAGATTCCAAGGGTCTCAACTCAACCAGGGTCTTCTTCGGCTCAAGGGAGGAGAGATGAGGCACAACAGCCTGGGTCTCCTGGTGTATTAATGCCCAGCTCGCGGGTAGTCGACCCAGTCTCACTACTGGAGTACTCGGTGGCAAGGTCTCGATTGCCGAGGCCTCTCGTGTTGAGCTATCGTCTTCATCGTCTGGAGAGGATGAATATTATTCAGGCGATGAAGTCGATTTTGGCGATGACCCATCCTTCCAGATCTGAGCAAATTCTCACACATTTCGGAGGAAGAAAATATAGGGTGTGACCCTGTGATGGTTTCGCCAATAGCAACAATTGCTGCTGCTGAAGGTACTCTTATTGTCTTGTTGACCCTATTTCCCTTTTAACTGAAAAAAAGGTTCTGACGTTTTCCCTTTTAACTTTATGCTGCAGGGCTGGCCGTGGACAGTGAGGCTGCGACTTCCTCCCATATCGAGGAAATGATATAAGAGCTGGCCCAGCAGGAGGGCGTTGAGGCTCTTGCCACTGAAATGCCTCAAGAGGGGGCAATTATTGAAATTAGGGAGACCTCAAACCTACCAGATCCGCTCAGGAGCTCGCCGTCTTCAAATCCTCAGCTTGGTAAGGAAATATTGATGCCTTGAATATTTTCCTTTTATTGTCATGGCTGATGTCTTGGTAATTTACAGAGAGCACTGAGGAAGCTCATGCAGAGGCATTTGCGGCCAGTGTCGACCCGGAAGGTAATACAGTTCAAGCCTCGACCGAGGACCCCGAAGAGGTCAGGTCTGCTGCTACTCCCGCCGCCGTGGAGGCTGCTATGACAGTAACTGGTCTAGAAGTGTCGGCGACCATCTCAGCTTCTGTCGCACCTGTCGTTGACCTACTCCTGCACGAGACGAATTGATTCCCATCCCTCGCCCTGTGATAGAAAGGGGATCTGGGAGTACATCAGCAGAATTCTCTCCAGCCAGTGAGATCATGGAAGAACTGACACGTCAAATGGTACAGCAGTTCTTTGCTTCCATGCGATCATGCATTGACCTCATCCTCTCTAGGGGCAGTTCTTTCGAATTTGCCCGAGTGCTTCTTGAAAATCTGATCGAGAATATCGGTCATACTAGAGGTCCTTCGCAGGCTAGGGCATGCCTGATGCTGGTGAAACAGTGGGAAGTGACCTGAAAGAGCTTAAGTCTCTGGAGGACGGAAGAGCTGGAAGCTGCCAAGACGCAGGCTGAAGAGAACCTTTCCATTCATTCCTCCAGATTGGAATCTCTACGAGCGCAACTGGCCATGAAGAAATTTTTATCTGAGGAGGAGTTGCGGGTCCAAGCTCTCATGGAGGCTGAGAAGGCACGTCAGCATGAGATACATCACCTCCAAGAACAAATCCGTTCTTTAGCGAATCAAAATTATTAGCCTCCTTTTTTTTGTAAAAAGAAGAACACTCCACTTATCAAGAGTGCTTATATTACTTTTATCATTATTGACTCGAATAATAAAAGAAGTCCTTGAAGTTTTTGCTCCACCTTCATTGCTCCGCTGTAGATAAATCCAACTTCTTAGTCTCAGTCTTTGGTTCTGATCCCTGATTGACCATGAAGAATAAACTCAGGCTGAACTGAGTTTGCCAAACGTGACTCTAATTTGTAATGGAGACGCAGTCCTGAGAAACATGACTCTGGCTTACAAATTGAGACGGCGTTGGTTACAGAAGGATGCGGCTCCTGGGATGCAGCCCTTACTTCTATCAGATGCAGAACTTCAGGATGAAGTGAGAACACAGTTTTATGTGTTGGCCCAAAAGGTTACACTCTCCATTTATTGAGTTTTGATGATGACAAACCAAATAAGAGCTATTTGGTACTAATAAGTTTGTTCAAGATAAGTTTCAGGTTAGTACCATGTTTGGAGGCCATTGCTTAGCTATTGCAACAACTTCTAGGTTCATGAAGCAAAGAAGGCATATTGCACATCAAGGAAGGAATATAGAAGAAGAAGGCTCTAGCAAGGCATAGGATGGCTCAAGACTTGAAGATTGCTTTACAAGATTTGTTTTTAGTTTTATAGCTTTAGAATTTTTGTTAAAGAATAATGAATATGTTTGAAGCTCAATCACACATGTTTTTGCGCACATCTTTTTCTAAGTTTATTTCCTATAAAATATACAAAAATATTTTAATACAAAATCCTCTGCCTACAAAACCATCTTTATATTTTATACTTATTCCTATTTAAATATTTTTGATAAAAATCAAAGTCTCTTCAAAATTCCTTTTGAAATAAGATTTTTGACCTGATCCGGTCGACCGACCGGTCGACCGTGCCTATGTCAGGTTTTGCCGGTCGACCGCTCGAGTCGACCGAGGTTCTGGCTGATGCACGTATCCGTGTGCATGTTTTTCGGTCGACCGCGCGGTCGACCTGACTGTAATAGTTTTGCTCTCTGGATTTTTAGGTCGACCGGGCGGTCGACCGGCAGCCTGTAACGGCTCTTTTTTTGAAAGGGCGGTCGACCGACCGGTCGACCGGACTAGCCGTTTGAACAGTAACGGGCATTTTTCTGAGCTGTTTTATTTTGTCTTTTTGTGTTTAAAATCAGTTTAAGGGATATATTTTGAACTTAATACGACCTGATTAGCCTTAAGTATGTTTTATCCCTAAACCCTAGCCCTCTCCTATAAATTGGGGTGTTTGGGGAGAGGTTCATTTGCTAATTTTTATAAGAAAATTTTCAAAAGTTTAAGGCATTCAAAAGAGCTTGTTTCTTTGTTTTTGTGCTGAAATTCTCTCTCATTTTCTGAAGTGTTTTTAAGAATTCTCTGATTTCATTTTCTTTCTCTTTGCACACAAGAGCTTCAAATCATACTCATTGTTCTCTAAGGACTTTTAAGGAAAGAGAATTTTGAAAGAGAAAGTTGTGGTCTTTTGACTACTCAGAGATTGATTGTACTTGAGATTGTGGAGTTGGGTACTCCATTGTATTTGTGATATCTTTGTGATAGTGGAAGTAGTTAGAATCCTTCTGGGGAAGGTGGGGAAGTAGAGCTGGGTGCTCGAACCTCGATAACAATTCTTGGTGTTTGCGTTTGGTTTACTTTCACTTGCTCTTGTTCTTGCAATTATTACTTGCTCTTACTCTTCATTACAATATTCATTTGTTTTAGGCAATTGTTGCATCATAGTTTTTAAATTGTGCATTGATTAGCATTATCACCTATTCACCCCCCTCTAGGTGATTTTCAATTGGTATCAGAGCTTGGACTCTAGGTTTGGCTTAATATCCATAGAGAGATCCTTAAAATATTGCTAATCAACATTTTCATTCATACATTCATACACTAGTAAACATGGCCGATAATATCAAAACCCCTCCTAAATTTGATGGACTTAATTTTCCCATTTGGAAGGTTAGGATGACTATATTTTTGCAATCTTTGGGTAGCTTAGTAGCTAAGTCCTTGACCAAACCCTATGTAGTACCCGATAGTGATGAGAGCACTTGGACCGACCTTACCTTTAGAGAATATGAGGCTAACTCCAAGGCCCAAATTCTCTCTTAACCGCCTTAAATGAGGATGACCTTATACGGGTAATTCATTGCCAATCCGCCTATGAGATTTGGCAACACTTATTAGTCACACACGAAGGGACTTCACAAGTCAAGAAAGATAAAATAGATCTCTTGAGGTCTCAATATGAATCATTTAAAATGCTTGATGATGAATCTATTGATTGTATGATTACAAGATTTACTAAAATCACCAATGCTCTTTCTTCCTTAGGTGATGATATCTCCAATGATTAAAAGGTGCGGAAAGTGATTCAGGCTCTTCCTACTTCATGGGAAATAAAGACCACCACCTTAAAAGAATTGAACGACAAGGACGAGATGGACCTCATTAGTCTCATTGGGAACTTAAAGACCCATGAGATGGAAAAGAAGGCAAGAGAAGAAGCCGCTCCTTCAAAGAAGAAATCCATAGCCTTCAAGTCTTCATCCACTCTTGATGACGATGAAGAAGATGAAGAAGAAGATGAGGAGCTCTCCCTCCTTGTGCGAAATGTCAAGAGGATGTACCGGAAGAACAAGCTCAACTTCCGAAGAAAATTTGAAGGCAAAGAGGAGAGAAGAATCATTTGCTATAATTGCCGAAAGCCCGAACATATCTGAAATCACCTAGAGGGGGGTGAATAGGTGATGGCTATATGAAAATGATAAATTGCGGAATTTAAAACTTCTAACACAACAATTAGCACAATTATAAACTTGCAATAAATAGAGCAATAAAAGTGCAAGAAATAAAGGAGTTGAGTTTAGAGAAAATTTGAGCAAACGCAAACGCAAGGATGTGTTTCCGAGGTTCGAGCCACGCTCTACGTCCCCGCCTTCACACTTGAAGGATTCGCACTACTATCGTTGATCCCACCGGATCGCCAATACAAGGACACACTTGTCCCTACACTTGTGATGTCGCAACACCACCCGAAGCTCACTAGCTCCCTTGAGGCCGATGCCTCTACAACTTCACTCAATAACAAAGGTGATCACACTCGATCACAAATAGCTCACTTGCACAATCCTAGAACCAAGATATAGATATAGAGAATGGGATTGTGGTGTGCAAAAACTAGAGAGAAGGTAGAGGAATAGGCTACAAGTTGGGTGTTGGGAATTTTTGGCTTAGAAAATCTTTTGTAAATGAAAGCTATTGAAAACTTGAAAATCTCTTTGAAAATTTTGTAAAACTTGTTATTAAATCATGTTGACATGACCCTCTATTTATAAGGGGTGAGAATATGATGAAAAACTCAGATTATAGCCGTTGGGAAGAGATCCCAACAAAAACATGTCAGAAAAACTAGCTGTTGGAATCTGTCAGAATTTCTGACAGAGTCCGGTCGACCGGGACGGTCGACCGCCAACGATCAAAAATCCGACCGTTGGGGATCAGCGGTCGACCGCCCGGTCGACCCGATTTACCCGAGAGCAATATAAAGAGCTCGGTCGACCCGAGCGATCGACTGATATGCACATGCACAGTCTGTGCACGTCGGTCGACCGAACCGGTCGACTGGTTACTGTCAGTTCTGAAAAATCAGAACTGCCAGAACCTGAAACTGGGGATTAGGGTTTTTATCTTTTAGGTATTATGTTATAAACTTGTAAAACTTAAGAGTATGAGCCTGTGTCAATACTCTATCATGTTAAAAATATTTTGATACAAATCCTTTTGATAAAAACTTGTTTTTCTCAAAAAATGTTTTTCCAAAACTTAATCTTTCTAAATCTTAATTTCCAAAACATGTTATCCTCTTAAAACTAATTTGGAAATGGATTTTGAAAGCCTTTTTAAAGCCATAAACAAAACTAAAAAGTGTGTGTGTGTGGTAATCCCATTACTCTAATTCTATCATCTAGGTTTGACAAAATATCTAAAATAAAGATAAAATTACAATTCTTGATTTGTCTTCATAGTCTTGATCTCAACTTGGTCTTCTCTTCATCATCTTGATCCCAAAGCCTCTAGTGTGCATAGCTTGGGAATCTACATCTTTGGGCCGTCCAAATTTGTGAGTCTTTATAGTGGAGCCGTCAAATTAACCTGTTTAAGAACGAACTGAAATACTTTGAAACACAAATGTTAAATACATAACTAAATATGGTTTGTTATCATCAAAATAACCATGGAGATATAGGGCAAATGGCCTTTGGGCCAACAATCTCCCCTTTTTGATGATGACAAAACATATGTAGTTATCATAAATTATTTTGGGTAGAGACTTCAAATGAAGCTCTCCCTCAACACATGCATATAATAAATGATACAAATCATACTCAAGCATGGATATCACAAATGATAACAATCATACACATGGTCTCATCACTTAGATATATAAACAAAAGCTCATATCCATAAAACAAATCATGTCCATATGATTGGTAGTGAAAAGTGCATTTTTATCATCATATTTACCGTCACATTTTCATATTTATTTATATAATTCTGCACATTTATTAATAATTTGTAATTTATTGTGTGCAGGCCTCGAATTCTTATTTTTACAATAAATAAAACTTAAAGAGCCCAAAAGCCCAGATCCAAGCCCATGTTTGAAGCCCAGGTGTAAAAGTGCAAATATCAATTGTCAAAATTGCAAATACACAAGGGCCAAAGTTGCAAATACAAAGAAGAGGGAAGGATAGACTTCTATTCAACCCTAAACACTTGCAGGATAGGATAAAAGCTAAAAGAAGAGAAGGAAAATTCGTGGAAAAGATTGGGATCTAGGTAACTTGATTCCCAAGTTATATCCAAATCCAAAGATTAAGAGCCAGGATTCAATTTCCAGAAGGAAAATCCCAGATGGACGGACCAGGAGAGGCCACGCGCCAAAGCGCGCGGCCAGAAGCCACTAAAGTGCCGCGTTTCCGCGGCAAAGTGGATGATTCAGAGTACCAGATTTCGTGGGCAAGTTCATCCAGGACTCCTCGGCCTTCTGCACCTATAAATATCCCCTGCAGTACAACGTACAGAGCGTCCGGCGTCCAGAGAAGAGCCAAGGGCCAAAATTAGGGTTTCTTCTAGGTTTTCTTTGTAAATTAGGGTTTTTTTTCTTTTTATTTTCAAGAGAGAGAGAGGATTATATTGAGCGTGACACCGATGTATCTTTTTCTCTGCCATTGATTAAAGCAATAAAGGTAATTACTTTTCTTTTTGTTCTTTATTCTTATGTGTTATTTTTATTTGTTTTTCTTTTCTTTTTCTCTGTGATCTTGTGGTTGTTGATGAACATGCAAGTGGATTCCATAAGCACGTATAACTAAGCTCTGTGAGAACCAGCGATAGTTCATGAAGACGTCTCCTCCAAGCTACGCATCACTTCGTACTTGAGTATGCTTGACGATATAATGTGCACAGGGATTGAGATCGATCTTATGATCTATTCGTGGAACGCCTCCTAAGCAAGGTAGAACATGTAAGGTTTTCACGTTCTTTCTTCAACCAATCTCAAGTAAGTTTTCTTTTCTTTTGTTTCTTTTCTTTTCTTTTTGTAGATTAAATTCACATCTTCCACAATTCTTTTCTTCCATCCATTGTAAATACCACTTTTCTTTGTAAATACCATCGTGACTAACAAATTAACTAAAAAAGATAAATTTTTAGAGAAACTTGCTTAACGCTTCTATCGCAGTCCCTCCTTGAGGATCACGACCCGCATAGCCCTGCTACCGCGGATTAGAACTGATTCCTCGCACGATCTATTCTTAATCTAATATTCTAATTTTTGTGTGCAGGAAAAATCAGTCAACAAATTGGCGCCGTTGCCGGGGAGGGACGGTAAGTTTATCTCTAAAACAAAAATTTAATTTTTAACTAATTCTTTATTCTTTTCTGTTTGCAGGTTTGGAGAACAGGAAACAGAAACATAGCAGCAGCAGTGAACATATTGCTATTCTGTGCCTCTGCCCTCGAAGGCAGAGCACCAGAACCCACTGTTTTGCCGCGGATCCGCGGCCAGAGCGCGGAACGCGCGGCAACAGTGGTGAATTACTGATCCAATTTTTTGCAGGGTGCTTCAAGTTAAAAATTCTGCTTTCTGCTCTGTTCTGATTTGTTCTGTGATATACCTGTAAATTGCTAATAATTTAACAGTAAATTATTGGTTGTTAAAAATAAAATTTGATTAGACGTTTGCATATAGGCACGTGTCTTTTCAATTATTTTATTTACTGTTGAAGAGTGCTGGAGACGCAAGGTACGTACGCATTGCATGTAGAATAGGACTCATCTCTTGGTTGATTTTCTGCTTTGAGTGATTCTTATCTATTTATCTTGTACACTTGCACTAATTCATCTTAAGGGCATAACCATTAACAAGATAAGGTGGGGATTTCATCACCCTTCCTTAGCCCAAAAATCATATCCCAAGCACTCACTAACCCAAGCCTAACTAAAAAAGAGTAGACGTTGGCCCTAGGGACATCTCGGACTCAATTAGGAGATTATCCTAAGGGGGAACGGTGTTGGAAGTTGACTCCTGTCAAATCAGTGTCTAGGAAGGGGATTGAGGGCCGAAAGCCCGAAGTGTGGTGGTTATTTAATTAAGGAACGTCTTTGACGGAAAACCTCCCACCACTCTTGCCCTGACCTGGCTGATTAACTTGTGGTCAAAGTCTGCACCCAACCTCCTGTGGACGGTCTAACCAGTTAGGAGTCGTCTAGGTCATAGGTCTACCCTAACTTAGGTTAGAATTTTTCTTTTCTTGTTTGTTTATTTGTTTGTTGTGTTTGTGTTGGTGTGATATGGCATATAAGAATAATTCCAATTTTAATCCATATTACACCCTAACTATTATTCGGATATTACCAACCCGGCATACCCTAACTTTGACCAACCTAGTGTGCCGGAATGGTCTTATCCGAATGAATATAACCCACACCCTCCATCTTATGACTATAATTTCCATAATAATTTCAACTCGTCACAGAGTTCATGGGGTTTCGAGTCCCCCGAGTCTAATTCTCAACCAAATTGTCCTCCATATCCATCTAGTCCACATTCTTCCCAAGATTCATACTCAGATCCACCCATTCAGAATAGAAATCCATCTATCTTGGAAATGATGAGTATAAATAAGTCCAAGCAAAATCACCATCAATCTTAGACATGATGATACGTGAGTCCACCGACTCACAACTTTATCACGATTACCCGTCCTATTTTCAAGTCCAATCAGAACATGATCCACCTATCGACTATGAAGGGATGCTAGCTGCCATGACTGAGGCTAAATTAGCCCGTGATCATGACATAGATTTGATGGTTCAATGCTTACGTTCTCACCGTCCGGCTGATTGTGATATCGCTGACCACTCGCTTAGAGCCGACGAACCAAGTTGCTTTGGACAACAAGATTCTAATTCAGCACCATCATGTGAACTTGCCGAAACTCCAATTTTTGATAACTTGGCAAGTTTTTCCTTTCCTGAATTAGAACTTGAGCTTGAATATGATCATGATCTTCCACTTGATGATTCAATTTTATTTCCTGATCCAATAATGACTCCAGTGTCTCCACCTGATTTCATTTTTCCCGAGTCAACATTGGATCCTATTCCAATTCATTATGAAATTGAATCACCCATTTTAGATGATCATATTGAACTTGACCTAGATTCTCACAATCTCTTTACTTCTGAAATTGATTGTACAATTCTGACGGACGATGTTGACCTTAGTTTTGAAGAATTGTATGGCGATGAGCTAGAATTCCTTAATATTGGAAGTAAAGAGATATCATCCATACTAGGTCACATTCCATTGTGGGAAGAAGATTGTGGACTTGATCTTCAATTTATTGATTTGGACCCACTTCATGAACTTAGCCTGACTCCTGAGCCCTTACTTGATTTGAGCTTCTTCCCTGAGTCGGTATTCGTTCCCGCACCTATAATGTCCAAGTCAATAATTCCATCTTTTCATACTCCATTTGGGACAAGGAGGTTGAGACAATTAACTCTGAAATTTATTATGAAATTTGGAAATTTGATGGGTGGAAATACTAAAAAATGATTATATATATATTTTAGTGGGTTATGTAAGGAAAGTTTCTGGTGGGTTCCACCAAATTATCTGTTATCTTGATTGGGCCGCATTTCGTGGACCAATTAGACCACCTCCGGAACCACCACCCTAAGGTAACTTCCGCCTTCCCTTGTTCTGTTTCATGCATATATGCATTCATTCATACATTGAGGACAATGCATGAGATAAGTGTGGGGGTGGGCTTTACTAACATACTAACATAAGTAGACACTAACAAAATTTGCTAAAAAAAAAAAAAATTTAAAAAAAAAATGTTAAAAAAAGAAATATTTTGACTTATTTTTTGATAGAAATCTAAGTTAGTTTTAAGGATTAGGAAAATCACGATTAGGATTTCTAAAAACTTGGTCAAAATAAATAAATTGTTTAAATTTTTAGGTATAGGAGAGAAATTGAATAAATAATTAGTCTTGATTTTTACCTTAATGAAATATGCATACCAAATGCATATCTAGGATTCTAAGACAAAGACCTTGTGCCTCATAAAAAAAAAAGAAAAAAAAAAGAAGAAGAAAAAAAATCACCAATTAAGCTGATACATGTGCCTTAAGAAGCATAAGTATTCATGCCTAAAGGTGAGTAAATAAAAATAAAGTCCTTAGTTTTGGGGCCTAGTTCACTCGAATTTGAGTCCGTGGGGTGTTTTCTCACCTGGTGCCCTAAAGCCAACCGGTTTGGGAGTCATCGACTTTAAGTTCGTTACATGGGTGGATTAGAAAGCCTAAGAAGACTAAGAAATATAATATATGTATTACACATCTAATAATCAATTAGTTAGGTATGAGGGCCTCAAGAAGCCTTGATACTTATACGAAAGAAAATTAGATGAGTTATACATGCAAAAAAAAATATATATATATATATATATTAACACATCTAATAGTCAATTAGTTAGGTATGAGGGCCTCAAGAAGCCTTGATACTTACACGAAAGAAAATTAGATGATGTTATAAAAATGATAAAGAGGCATGAGAGTCCAAGTTAAGGAATTCCTAGATTCATAAGGATGCATATGATTTTTGGTAACGAAAAAGACTATATTAGAAATTCAATTTTAATCCTTACCTAAAATGAATAACAATTGACTTTATAAAGACTAGGTTTGAAGAATGAATAAAAATGATAATCCTAAAACTTATAGACTACTTAGTCTCTTCAATAATAATTCAATATTTTCCTTTTTATGGATTTTGTGGGTGCAATCCGCTGAAAACCCTCACGAGACAACACTCGTCCTCTAGGGTAACCTAGAGGTTTAACGGCTTGTTGCACGTGCTAAGTGCAATCGTGATTCCTACGAAAGTGAGTTAGGTTAGATTAACTTTTTCTTTTCTTGTTTTTACTCGAGGACGAGCAAAAAGATAAGTATGGGGGTGTGATTGGTAGTGAAAAGTGCATTTTTATCATCATATTTACCGTCACATTTTCATATTTATTTATATAATTCTGCACATTTATTAATAATTTGTAATTTATTGTGTGCAGGCCTCGAATTCTTATTTTTACAATAAATAAAGCTTAAAGAGCCAAAAGCCCAGATCCAAGCCCATGTTTGAAGCCCAGGTGTAAAAGTGCAAATATCAATTGTCAAAATTGCAAATACACAAGGGCCAAAGTTGCAAATACAAAGAAGAGGGAAGGATAGACTTCTATTCAACCCTAAACACTTGCAGGATAGGATAAAAGCTAAAAGAAGAGAAGGAAAATTCGTGGAAAAGATTTGGGATCTAGGTAACTTGATTCCCAAGTTATATCCAAATCCAAAGATTAAGAGCCAGGATTCAATTTCCAGAAGGAAAATCCCAGATGGACGGACCAGGAGAGGCCACGCGCCAAAGCGCGCGGCCAGAAGCCACTAAAGTGCCGCGTTTCCGTGGCAAAGTGGATGATTCAGAGTACCAGATTTCGTGGGCAAGTTCATCCAGGACTCCTCGGCCTTCTGCACCTATAAATATCCCCTGCAGTACAACGTACAGAGCGTCCGGCGTCCAGAGAAGAGCCAAGGGCCAAAATTAGGGTTTCTTCTAGGTTTTCTTTTGTAAATTAGGGTTTCTTTTCTTTTTATTTTCAAGAGAGAGAGAGGATTATATTGAGCGTGACACCGATGTATCTTCTTTTCTCTGCCATTGATTAAAGCAATAAAGGTAATTACTTTTCTTTTTGTTCTTTATTCTTATGTGTTATTTTTATTTTGTTTTTCTTTTCTTTTTCTCTGTGATCTTGTGGTTGTTGATGAACATGCAAGTGGATTCCATAAGCACGTATAACTAAGCTCTGTGAGAACCAGCGATAGTTCATGAAGACGTCTCCTCCAAGCTACGCATCACTTCGTACTTGAGTATGCTTGACGATATAATGTGCACAGGGATTGAGATCGATCTTATGATCTATTCGTGGAACGCCTCCTAAGCAAGGTAGAACATGTAAGGTTTTCACGTTCTTTCTTCAACCAATCTCAAGTAAGTTTTCTTTTCTTTTTGTTTCTTTTCTTTTCTTTTTTGTAGATTAAATTCACATCTTCCACAATTCTTTTCTTCCATCCATTGTAAATACCACTTTTCTTTGTAAATACCATCGTGACTAACAAATTAACTAAAAAAGATAAATTTTAGAGAAACTTGCTTAACGCTTCTATCGCAGTCCCTCCTTGAGGATCACGACCCGCATAGCCCTGCTACCGCGGATTAGAACTGATTCCTCGCACGATCTATTCTTAATCTAATATTCTAATTTTTGTGTGCAGGAAAATCAGTCAACACCATACAAAATGTAAAACATGTCCACAACAAAATAAACACTACATGTCCAAACACACATGATAACACAAAGTACATAACAAAATGTGTCAAGTACAAAATATGAAAACACGCACAAAATATCTCTCTCTAGATAACTCTCCCCCTTATTGACATCATCAAAAGGGGAGGTCACTCTCATCACTGGTCACCAGCAGCATCGTCGTCGCCCTCATCGTCGTCATCCTCTGACGAGCTCTCCACGTCCTCAGCCATAGCCTCATCACCATCATCATCTTCCTCTGAAGAAGAAGAAGAAGCTGCTACCTCCTCCAGATCGATGCCGTCAACTCTAGGCCGCGGTGGAGGAGCTGAAGAGGGGGCTCTGGTAGGGAATGGAGGACCAGTGGAGGGAAGTGGACGAGCGATGGAAGTAGGATCAGGAGCAACCATGTCAAATTTTGTGAAAAGAGCATCAAACTGAATATCCATGAATCTCATGGAGTCAGCAAAATATGACATGTCATTCCGAATACCCTGGATACGTGAGTCTAACTCCGCTCGAGAAGCGGCCTCACGCTGAAATCGTGCGTTCATCTCTGCACGAAGAACTGCATCGCGCTGCTCAATCCAAGCCTGGTGTGCCTCGAACTGAGAGCAGACCTCTGAAGAGATAAGAGTCTAAAGGTCTGGAGGAAAAGCAGGTGCAGACGCAGAAGATGTCCCTGGGGCCGAAGAAGACCCTGGGGCAGAAGATGATCCTGGAATAATAGAAGGGGAACAGGAGGTTGCTCAGGAGCGTGTCGACGCAACTGGGCTTCCATCCTCTTCAATAGAACTCCATCAATGTTTATCAGAGGATCTTCAGAAATCTCAGTAGAAAGATCAAAGTTTAGGGCTTTGAGGATATGGGTGATCAACATGCCATAAGGAAGGCTCCGACCGGACATGCGAATTTGGTTAGAAGCCATATGAGAAGCTATGAGTCAGGGGACATTTATCTTAATGCCTCGCAGAAGGCAATAGATAATCAGAGGAGCAGGACCCCTAGCATGACTGTACTCACCATGTTTAGGGACAAGGTTAAAGAAAATGATTTTAGCAAGGACTTGAGAAGTAAGGGTGAACCTACTCACCACTTCGTTCCTTACTAATCCGGGATTGTCATTCCCGTGAATCAAAGCAGAGGCGGTGAGTGCAGACTCACCGTCAGGATAGGACTCAAAATCTTGAAGGTCAAAGGTATAGACATCTGCTCCACCAGGGGAGAGATGCAGGATATCAGCAAATCGACCGATGCTAAGGTCGATGTCCCTGCCTATGACTCTAGATTGGATCCGGTTCCCATCAAAAGAAAAATTGGCATAGAAATAGGGAACAAGAGAGGTGTAGACTTGTTCTTTGATAGTCAAGAACTCGTCTAGAGCATTATTCCTAATGATTGGGGATATTCAAGTGTTCAAAGTCTTGTATAACAACATATCTCCCCGAATTGATATTTCTTTTAGAAAAAGTAATATAACAATTTCCGGCAAGTTCACTAACAAAAGGGCGTTTAGGTTTAGGTACAGAAGGTTGTGCAATAGATTTGCCCTTTTCTTGCCTAGATCTTTTAGACATATTGAAGAAAAATGTGATTTTTAGGTCAAACAAAGTTGGGCTAGATCTAGAGAACTTAGAAACCTAGAAATATTAACAAATAGATGGAAATCTTAAAGCTAGAACTAAAGAACAATAGGAAAAATCGGATTTTTACCTTGGAACTGAAGAACCAAAACCCTAGAACACAAGAACTGGAAATACTCTAAATCCAGCGGATGGAACGCCTTGAAAACGAAGATCTGGAAGTAAATGAAAGAGTTTGAAGTGGGTTTTGAGTGGATTAGAAAATGATTGAGAGATTTGAGAGATTGAAAAATTTTGGGGAAGAAAACAGTCGGGCTTTGTCGGGCTGTGAGTGAGGAGAGAGAGAGAGAAAAAGTGAAAATATAAAGCAGATTTAGGGCTGAATTCGACGATCGGTCGACCAGGTTTGACTTTCGGTCGACCGACGACAACCCGAGAGCTCTGTTACTACAGAGGGGTCGACCGAATAATCCCGAGAGCTCTGCAGACTTGCAGCGGTCGACCGGGACTAAGGTCGGTCGACCGGTTTTGCCTGAAACCAGTCTACAGTATCAGCCTTAAAAAAATTTTAAAAGTAAATTTAACAAATCACAAAAATGATATATTATACATACAAAAATACAATCAACATGTTTTAATCTTCATTAATTTGTTATGACAACCAAAATTACATACAAGACATTTTAATTTTTATTTTTCATATAAAAACAAAGTTTTAGAGATGTTGAAGCCGAATACCCAGTGACGGGTTCTGAACTTCATCCTCTTGATTCCTCGTGAAATGAGTTGAGGCGCGCAATTGCCATCTCTAAGGTATTTGCTTTAAATATGAAAATTTTATAAAGAGTTTATTTTTAGTTATGAAAATAAGGTGTATATATATAAGTATATAATCACAAATTATTCATGTGGACATTCAATAAGAAAAGCATATCAAACATGAACATGGCATATACAATCATGGTAGAGTTGCAAGTTTACACTAACATGTATCAATGAGGCATAAAAGTAAACTAACAATCCTATATAATTGTATATAAAAAATTAAAAACTCTTAAATGGAGATGTTACCAATTTACGGGCAATCTCCAGAAATAGGTGCCTTCACGATAGCGATGCATGCACGATGTGTTCTTTGAGCTCCGATGCATCCACCACCCGGGCACCGCCTCCTCCTAAGTCTTGGAGGATGTAGATCCACCTGTACCTATATCATTTAAATTTGGTGGTTCTTTTGGTACCCAAATCTTTGTGGGTCCTTTGGGGTTAGATCCGGGGTGAACCCAAACAAATTTATTCTTAACATTATTTTTAGCATAGTAAAACTTTTCTAAATGGCCTTTGCGGTCACAATGCGTGCAAGTGTAAATTCTACCACTACTATACATAAATGCATGATTATGTGTGTGTGCATGTTTATGTGATCGTGTAGAATGTTTGTGATGAACATGTTTCCCTTGGGTTATTCCCTTAGGAAATCTAGAAGCAAACTTGTTTAAATCAAATGGACACTTTTAAGAGTAGAGTCTAAAACTTCAACCCATTTTTGAATCTCTACAAAATCATTTTTATTACATGATGCAATGGGGGTTTTCCCCTTACAAGCTACTTTATACTTATCAAAATTACTTTTTAATTTTTCAAAGGCACTAGATAACTCATTTTTCTCTTTTAAACAAATTTCAAGTTTATTCTTTAAAACATCATTTTCCTTTTTCAATTTCTTATTATGAGATTGTGAAATCTCATACCTATGTTGTAATTACTCAAAGAATTGTGCAAGTTCATCCATTGTGAGTTCATCATCTTCAATTGAATTTTCTATACATACCTTTGATAAATCCTCACCTTGTGCCATAAAACACATGTTGGCGGTGTCGATCTCCTCTTCGGATTCCGACTCCGTATCATCCCATGTAGCGGCCAAAGCTTTCTTCTTCTTCCCATGCTTTGAGGTAGATGCTTGAAGAGCCGGGCAATCGGCAATTAGATGACCGATCTTCTTGCAATGGAAGTAAGGACCGGGTTCTTCTCTTTTCTTCTCGAACCTTCCTTGAGGTTTCCCCCTTCGGAAGTTGCTTTGTCGTCCCTTCTTGTAAAACATCTTGCCCACTTTCTGGATGAGCATGGCGAAGTCCTCATCGCAATACTCCGATGAGTCATCCTCTTCGTGTATGGTAGGAGTGGCTTTGAAGGCAATGGTCTTCTTCTTTGGTGCCTCCCGTTCTTCTCGTACCTTCATCTCCATCTCATGCGTCTTGAGATTTTCGATGAAGCCGGAGAAGTCCATCTCCTCCTTGTCATTTAGCTCCTTGAGGGTTGTAGCCTTTACTTCCCAAGCTTTGGGAAGAGCCCGAATGACCTTTCGAATCTTTTGGTCATTGTCAATCTTGTCACCTAAAGAAGACAATGCATTAGTTATTTTAGTAAAGCGAGTGAGCATGTCATCAATGCTCTCATTGTCAAACATGTAAAAACTCTCATATTGAGACCGTAACAAGTCAACTTTGGATCTCTTGACTTGTGACATTCCCTCATGAGTCACAATTAAAATGTTCCAAACCTCAAATGCGGATTTACAGTTAATGATGCGTGCAAGGTCATCCTCATTTAATGCTTGGGTTAATGCATATTGGGCTCTAGCATTAGCCTCATAGTCTTTGGAGGTATCCTCGGACCATGTACTCTCATCGGTTGTAGGTTCAATGAAGTCTGGTGATGGCCCTAGCTACCCTAACACCTAAGGATTTCAAAAAGAGGTTCATCTTGACCTTCCAAATTGGAAAGTTCAAGCCATCAAATTTGGGTGGGGATTTAATGCTAGAAAAGTCCATGGATGCCATGAATACAAATATAGATGCACAAATAAGTGTGAATACAACAAATGTATATAGCCAAATGAATGGATCTCCCTAAGGTGGTTAGACCAAAAATGTAGGGTTAGGCTCTGATACCAATTGAAATCACCTAGAGGGGGGTGAATAGGTGATGGCTATATGAAAATGACAAATTGCGGAATTAAAACTTCTAACACAATAATTAGCACAATTATAAACTTGCAATAAATAGAGCAATAAAAGTGCAAGAAATAAAGGAGTTGAGTTTAGAGAAATTTGAGCAAACGCAAATGCAAGGATGTGTTTCCGAGGTTCGAGCCACGCTCTACGTCCCCGCCTTCACACTTGAAGGATTTGCACTACTATCGTTGATCCCACCGGATCGCCAATACAAGGACACACTTGTCCCTACACTTGTGATGTCGCAACACCACCCGAAGCTCACTAGCTCTCTTGAGGCCGATGCCTCTACAACTTCACTCAATAACAAAGGTGATCACACTCGATCACAAATAGCTCACTTGCACAATCCTAGAACCAAGATATAGATATAGAGAATGGGATTGTGGTGTGCAAAAACTAGAGAGAAGGTAGAAGAATAGGCTACAAGTTGGGTGTTGGGAATTTTTGGCTTAGAAAATCTTTTATAAATGAAAGCTATTGAAAACTTGAAATCTCTTTGAAAATTTTGTAAAACTTGTTATTAAATCATGTTGACATGACCCTCTATTTATAAGGGGTGAGAACATGATGAAAAACTCAGATTATAGTCGTTGGGAAGAGATCCCAACAAAAATCTGTCAGAAAAACTAGCTGTTGGAATCTGTCAGAATTTCTGACAGAGTCCGGTCGACCGGGACGGTCGACCGCCAACGGTCAAAAATTCGACCGTTGGGGATCAGCGGTCGACCGCCCGGTCGACCCGATTTACCCGAGAGCAATATAAAGAGCTCGATCGACCCAAGCGGTCGACTGATATGCACATGCACAGTCTGTGCACGTCGGTCGACCGAACCGGTCGACCGGTTACTGTCAGTTCTGAAAAATCAGAACTGCCAGAACCTGAAACTGGGGATTAGGGTTTTTATCTTTTAGGTATTATGTTATAAACTTGTAAAACTTAAGAGTATGAGCCTGTGTCAATACTCTATCATGTTAAAAATATTTTGATACAAATCCTTTTGATAAAAACTTGTTTTTCTCAAAAAATGTTTTTCCAAACTTAATCTTTCTAAATCTTAATTTCCAAAACATGTTATCCTCTTAAAACTAATTTGGAAATGGATTTTGAAAGCCTTTTTAAAGCCATAAACAAAACTAAAAAGTGTGTGTGTGTGGTAATCCCATTACTCTACTTTTATCATCTAAGTTTTGACAAAATATCTAAAATAAAGATAAAATTACAATTCTTGATTTGTCTTCATAGTCTTGATCTCAACTTGGTCTTCTCTTCATCATCTTGATCCCAAAGCCTCCTAGTGTGCATAGCTTAGGAATGTACATCTTTGCGGCGTCTAAATTTGTGAGTCTTTATAGTGGAGCCGTCAAATTAACCTGTTTAAGAACCTGAAATACTTTGAAACACAAATGTTAAATACATAACTAAATATGGTTTGTTATCATCAAAATAACCATGGAGATATAGGGCAAATGGCCTTTGGGCCAACAATATCATGGCGGATTGCCCAGAGTTCAAGAAGAAGATGACTTCCTCCTTCAAACCAAAGAAACCGGAGGAAAAGAAAGCGTACAAGGCAACTTGGGATTCAGAAAGCGAGTCTGAAGAAGAGGTGGATACGACAAACATGTGTTTTATGGCAAACACACCAAAGGTAACCCCTCAACCTCTTGATGATGAAGATGATGAATTAAGTAAGGAAGTTTTTGTACATGCCTTTGTTGAACTTTCTGAAACTTATGACAATAAGAAGATTGAATGTTTTAAATTGCAAAAAGATGTTGCTTTTCTTAAAAATCAACTTGCTATAGTTTCTAAAGAAAAAGATGATATTTCTTCTAATCTTATTTCCATTCAAAAAGAATTTAGTGCTTACAAGGTTTCTTGTAAGGCAAAATCTTCTATTGTTGATGAAAAAGAAATTTCTTCCTTAAAATCTAAAATGGTTGATTTTGAAAAGGTTTTAAAAGATTGTGCTTTCAATACTAAGAAACTTAAAGAAAAGTTTTCTAAAAAGCACACCTCTCATGCTAAGATTCCTCATGCTCACACTACACATAACACTTCTCATGCTAAATCTTCTCATGCTCAAAATTCTCATGCTCACAAATCACACACTCACTATGCTTTTAAATATGGTAGAGTGTATAGATGCACATATTGTGGTAAGAATGGACATTTGGCTAAATTTTGTTATGACCAAGTAAATAGGACCAATAATCTTGTTTGGGTTAATGAAACTAACTCTTTAGAACCCAAGAAAATGTGGGTACCAAAATCAAGTCCTAAATTATTTGATGTAGGTACACACCAAGGCTCCAAGATGTAGGGAGCGGTGGTACCTTGATAGTGGTTGTTCAAGACACATGACGTGGGATATCAACAACTTTACAACCCTATCAAGGTACATGGAAGGTGGCTCCGTCACCTTCGGGGATGACTCCAAAGGAACTATCATTAGTATAGGTAACATTCAAATTGGTTCATCTCCTACTATAGAAAATGTTGTACTTGTTGATGATTTGAAACATAATTTGCTTAGCATTAGTCAATTTTGTGACCGTGGTCTTAAAGTTGTTTTTGATGATACTTCTTGCAAGATTTTTGATGTTAAATCTAATGATTGTATTCTTATCGGTTTTCGTGATAACAATGTTTATATCATTGACATGCTTAATTTAGATTGTTCTACTAAATGCTTGAATGCTTTTGATGAAAATTCTTGGCTTTGGTATAGAAGATTAGGACATGCATCTTTTGAACATCTTTCTAGGATTAATTCTAAGGCCTTAGTAAAGGGTATACCTTGCTTGAAGTTTGAGAAAGACCGCATTTGTGGTGCGTGCCAACTTGAAAAACAAACCAAGTCTTCCTTCAAACCCATCAAGGATATCACGTCTACTAGGCCTTTAGAACTAATTCATATGGATCTTTTTGGACCAACTAAAACTAAAAGTTTAAATGGTAGTAGATTTGCATTTATTTTAGTTGATGATTTCTCCCGTTTTACTTGGGTTTTCTTTTTGGAACACAAAGATCAAACTTTTTCTCATTTTAAAATATTTTGAAAAATGGTTGGAAAAAAAAAGGTTTTTCGATTTTGAGAATAAGGAGTGATAGAGGTGGTGAGTTTGTTAACCAACTCTTCATGACTTATTGTGATGAAAAGGGAATCAAGCATGAAATGTCTTGTCCTAGGACTCCACAACAAAATGGAGTTATAGAAAGGAAAATAGAACACTTCAAGAGATGACTAGGACAATGATAAGTGAATATGACCTCCCTCAATATTTATGGGCCGAGGCCGTAAACACCGCATGCTATATTTCAAATCGTATTTATTTGTGCAAAAATTCTTTCAAAACATCTTTTGAAATGTATCATTCTAGAAAACCTAATGTTGCATATTTTAAAGTTTTTGGATGCAAGTGTTTTTTTTAAATACTAAAGATAACTTGGGTAAATTTGATGCTAAGGCTTATGAAGCAATCTTTGTTGGATATTCTACTACTAGCAAAGCATATAGAGTATCTAATAGATCTTCACTTACCATTGAAGAATCCATGCATGTTAAATTTGAAGAATCTAATGTGATTGTTGAGAATGTTGTAGAGATTGACCCATTAGGTGAAGACATGGAGAGACTATCCTTGAAGGACTCACCCGCTCAAGAAGAAAAGCAAGAACCTATTGGTGATGTTCAAGAGGATAAAGGGGAAAGCTCTCAACCGCTTCCTAAAGCTTGGAGATACGCTACAAATCATCCTAAGGAGCTCATCTTGGGTGATGCATCTAAAGGAGTCACAACGCGCTCCAAACTCCATGACTTATGTGGT
This sequence comes from Agave tequilana, assembly GCA_038442645.1. Taxonomy (NCBI): domain Eukaryota; kingdom Viridiplantae; phylum Streptophyta; class Magnoliopsida; order Asparagales; family Asparagaceae; genus Agave; species Agave tequilana. Next base: position 58,162 of record JAVJIF010008964.1, on the reverse strand, counting down.
AACTTTACTTTCATTTCTCATTTTGAACCCAAATGCATTCTCGAAGCCGAGACGGACTCATATTGGTTGCTTGCCATGCAAGAGGAACTCAATCAATTTGAGCGCAACCAAGTTTGGCACCTTGTTCCTAGGCCCCACGATAGACCAATAATTGGTACTAAGTGGATCTTTAGAAACAAGATGGATGAGTCCAAAAATGTCATTAGGAATAAAGCTAGGTTAGTGGCCCAAGGTTACACTCAAGTTGAAGGAATTGACTTTGAGGAGACCTTTGCACCCGTAGCACGGCTTGAAGCCATACGGATGACACTAGCTTTTGCATCTTTCAAAAATTTCAAACTTTTTCAAATGGACGTAAAAAGTGCATTTTTGAATGATTTTATTAATGAAGAAGTTTATGTTGCTCAACCTCCCGGTTTTGTTGATCATGTTTATCCCGATTTTGTTTTTAAACTTGATAAAGCTTTGTATGGATTGAAACAAGCTCCAAGAGCTTGGTATGAAAGGCTTTCTAGTTTTCTCGTTTCAAATGATTTTGTTAAAGGCAAAGTAGACACAACTCTTTTTACTAAGTATGTTGATAATGACATTTTAATTGTGCAAATTTATATTGATGATATAATTTTTGGTTCCACTAATGAGTTTTTATGCAAGGAGTTTGAAAAGGTCATGCAATGTGAGTTTGAAATGTCTTCCATGGGTGAATTAAATCTCTTTCTTGGACTCCAAATCAAGCAATTCCAAGATGAGAATTTCATATGTCAAGCCAAGTACGCAAAGGAACTCGTAAAGAAGTTTGGACTTAAAGGCTCAAAAGCTTGCAACACTCCCATGACAACTACAACCAAGCTTGATAAGGATGACCAAGGTAAATGTGTTGATATTAAGTTGTACAGAAGCATGATAGGAAGTTTGTTGTATTTGATGGCAAGTAGGACGCATATCATGTTTAGTGTGTGTCTTTGTGTTAGATTTCAATCGTGTCCTAAAGAGTCTCATCTTATAGCGGTAAAAAGCATCATTCATTATATTAAGGGCACAATTGAAATGGGTCTTTGGCATCCGAAAACTAGAGATTTCTCAATGACGAGTTATTCGAATGCCGACTATGCGGGTTGTAGAGTAGATAGAAAGAGTACTAGTGGGACATGTCAATTTCTTGGTAATTATCTTGTTTCATGGTCCTCTAGGAAACAAAATTCCGTAGCTCTCTCAACTGCTGAGGCGGAGTATGTTGCTGCGGGGGCTTGTTGTGCACAAGTCCTTTGGATGAAGCATACACTCCTTGATTATGATTTGCATTATAATCATATAAAAATATTTTGTGATAATACTAGTACTATACATATGACTAAGAATGCAAATTAACATAGTAAGACCAAGCACATTGAGATTAGATATCACTTTCTTAGAGATCATTTTGAGAAAGGGGATATAGATATTGATTATGTTTCCACGGATTTACAACTTGCCGATATTTTCACTAAACCACTTGATTTTGCTAGATTTTCCTTCATTTGTGGTGAACTTAATATTTGTGTTATTGAATAAAAATATTTTCTTAACCCTTTTTGATGTATGACAAAAAGGGGAAAATGAGTTCATATGATTTTGGTTCCATATGAGTTTATATATATTTTTGGTTTCTGATGTGTTTTCATGAATTCTTGTATTTGAGTTTAAGTGTTTTGTGAAATCACCTAGAGGGGGGTGAATAGGTGATGGCTATATGAAATATGACAATAATGCGAAATTTAAAATCTATTTAAATGAAGAACATAATTTAAACTACTTACAAGCAAATAAACAATATAAAGGAGCAAGTAATAGAGAGATAGAGTTTAGAGAAATTTGAGCAAACGCAAACACAGAGAAATATTTCCGAGATTCGAGCCACGCTCTACGTCCCCGCCTTCACACTTGAAGGATTTCCACTATTGTTGATCCTACTGGATCTTCAATACAAGGACACACTTGTCCTATCTCTTGGTGTCGCCGCAACACTTTGAAGCACACCACTCGCTTGAGGCCGATGACTCTACAACTTCTCAAATGAAGAAAAACTTGATCATACTTGATCAAAAAGCTCACTTAGCACAATCTTATAACCAATATGATAGAGATGAAACTTGGGATTGTATAGTGCAAAAGGCTAGTGAGAAGTAGAGAGGATTGCTTCAAAAGGTATTGAAAATTTTGGCTTTGATGAAAATCTTTTCTAAAATGCAAAGCTTTTGAAACTTGAATTTTTACTTGTAAATCTTATCAAAATGTTATTTTTAATCATGTTGAAGTGACCCACTATTTATAGTAGAAGAAAAACTAGGTATACAGCTCAAAAGAGTCGTTGGGGTGAGATCCCAACAAAAATCTGTCAGAAAAATAGAGCTGTTGGAGTCTGTCAGAACTTCTGACAGCTAAAGGTCGACAGGCCTGGTCGACCGCCAACGGTCATAAATCCGACCGTTGGGGAAAACGGTCGACCGCCGGGTCGACCGCAGCTCTGCCTGAGAGTGGAACTCTCTAACGGTCGACCGATCCGTTCGTCCGAAATAAACAGAGAGCACTGACATTGATTCCAGACGACCGGGCGGTCGGCCAACGTGCACACATGCACAGCCGTGCACGTCGGTCGACTGGGTCGGTCGACTGGACTCTGTCAGATCTGTTTTTCAGAGTCTGCTAAGAGAGAGAATTTTGGTTAAAACATTTTTGGTTTAAGAATTTGTAAACAAGGCTCTAGGACTTATAAACTTAGAGTGTGATCAAAGATCATCACCCAAAAATGTTAGAACTTTATTTGATGAAAAATCCTTTTTGATAAAATGAAAAATGATTTTTCTAAAACTGATTTTACCAAAATTGGTTTTTCCAAAAACTAAGTTATAAATTTTGATATGAAAATTATTTTGAAGCCAAGAAGCAATACTAAGTGTGTGTGAGTGACAATCCTAAATATTCTACCTCTATCATCTAGGTTTTGACAAAATTATCTAAAACTAAAAACTAATATGAAAAATATAAATCTTGAGTCTTCTCTTTGTTTGATCCTTGAGCTCTCCTACTGTGCTAGGCTCGTGGATCCAAATCCTTTGCGGCGTCCAAAAAGCGTGAGTCTTGAGTTGGAGCCGTCAAATCAACTATGGTATTTCCTGAAACTTAAGTAAACAAAATTATTAAACACATAACTAAATATGGTTTGTTATCATCAAAATATCGGGCTAATGGCCTTTGGGCCAACATTTTGCAAGTATTTTATATCTCATGGTGTTTATGATTTTTAGTCTCATGGTTTTTGCTTGCAACTCATATGGTTTTCTTTGTTTAATATGGCATAATTTGAGGGAGAGCTTACACCCTCTCTTTTATTTTTATTATAGCCTATTTGTTTTGTCATCATCAAAAAGGGAGAGATTATTGGCCCAAAAGGTTACACTCTCCATTTGTTTAGAGTTTTGATGGTAACAAAACAAATAAGAGCTATTTGATACTAATTAGTTTGTTAAAGATAAGTTTCAGGTTAGTACCATATTTGGAGGCTATTGCTTAGCTATTGCAAGAACTTCTAGGTTCATGGAGCAAAGAAGGCTTTTTGCATATCAAGGAAGGAACATAGAAGAGAATGCTCTAGCAAGGCATTGCATGGCTCAAGACTTCAAGATTGCTCAAGATATTTTATTAGATTTATTTCTAGTTTTATAGTTTTGTTAAAGAATAGTGAATAGGTTTGAAGCTCTATCACGCGTTTTTGCGCACATCTTATTTTCAAAAAAATATTCCCTATAAATTGTACAAAATATTTTTGTATACAATTTTTTGCCTACAAACTCATTTCTATATTTTATATATATCTTTATTCAAAACTATTTTGTTAAAAATCAATATCTCCTCAAAATTCTGTTTTAATTTTGCTTTTTGGCCTGAGCCGGTCGACCGACCGGTCGACCGCACTATGTCAGGTCAGAGCGGTCAACCGTCCCAGTCGACTGAGGTTCTGGCAGTTTGGTGCGTATCCGTGTGCACGTTTCTCGGTCGACCACCCGGTCGATCGAACCCTGTCGGGCGACCGAACAGTCGATCGTAACCTGCCTGACTGTAAGTCGTTGCTCTCTGTTTTTTTTCAGTCGACCGAGCGGTCGACTGAGAGCCTGCAACGGCTCTTATATTTGAACTTCGGTCGACCGACCGGTCGACCGAGAGAGTCTTTTGAACAGTAACGGCTATTTTTTAAGTTGTTTTAATTTTGTCTTTTTCTTTCTAAAAAGTGTTTAAAAGATATTTGCTGAACCTAAAACTTCCTAATTACCTTTAAGTGGGTTTGCTAATTAATCCCTAGCTCTCTCCTATAAATAGGGGTGATTAGGGAGGGGTGCATTACAAGAAAAAATTGCAAAAGTTTCAAAAGTTTAAGGCACTCAAAAGAGCTTTGTTTCTTGATTTTTGTGCTGAATATTTCTCTCATTTTCTGAAGTGTTTTCAAAATCTCTCTGATTTCTTTTTCTTTTCCACTTACACACAAGAGCTTCAATCCTACTCATTGTTCTACAAGGATTTTTGTAAGGGAAGAGATATTTTAAAAGAGAGTTTGTGGTCTTTTGATCACCAAAAGAGATCTTGTACTTGTTATTATGGAGTTGGGTACTCTGCTGTATTTGTAACATCTTTGTGAAGTTATAATGGTTAGAAATCCTTCTGGGGAAGGCGGGGACGTAGAGCTGGGTGCTCGAACCTCAAAAAAAATTCTCAGTGTTTTCGTTTGGTTTACTTGCTCTTGCTCCTTGCTTTACTTTCATTGCTCTTATTACTTGCTCTCTATCTTCATTGTAATATTCTCTTGTTTTCATTCATCTTGTCAATCATAGTCCCATACAACAAGATTGCATTGTGCACCTCCAACTCATATTCAGAGGAATCACGAGGAAGGAGTTCAGAGCCCTTCACAGGGAATCTGGCTTCTAGTCTTGTTTTGGGCGATTGTTGCATCATAATTTTTATTTGTGCATTGATTAGCATTATCACCTATTCACCCCCCTCTAGGTGATTTTCATTATCACTTTCTTCCTAACTTAACTGTAACTTATTTTTCTTTTTTTAAGAACTAAAAGAAGATCTTTAACCATTGACTGTCACTTAAAAGATAACTTACTAAAAAGCTTCCATCGCTAGTCCCTCCTTGTGGATCATGACTCACATAGTCACTTGCTATAGCGGTAGAATTGAGCATCTTGCACTTTTATTTTATATTTCTAAAATTTTATATTCTTATGTACAGGTAAAAACCTTAATCAATAAGATCTTTTTTGCATTGTATGTACGACTTCACATTGTATGTACGATTCAAAAGTTCATTAGCCTCAGGAAGTATATCTTTTAAAAGATCGAGTAAGGTTGTAAAACTCTTTTCACTACACCAATTTTTGACTTTTAAATTATACAAACTCAGCTTCATCTTGGCACACTTGGGCTCATCTTGGGCTCATTTAGGCTCATCCCATGTGGTAGAGTGGTCTAAGATAATATTGTAAATACCATGTAAAGAGGGATATTCCCTAAAAGATTCCCTTAGAAGGATATTCCATAGAAGATTTCTAGAGGGAATTTCCTAGAGGGATATTCCATAGAAGATTCCTAGAGAGTTCTAAAATAAAATATTTAAGGATGAATACATGGGAGCTTCTAGATATTCCAGAATCCTCTAATTCTAAAGAATTCTTGTACAAGCCCTTGCCTATAAATAGGGGCCAAGGGTGCTCATTTGTAATCATCAAGGAAAGCAAGAGTAAGCAATACAAACTTTCACTTCTTCTCCAAGTGTTCTCTCTCTCTCTCTTGAGTGAGTGTGAAGATTAGGCTGACTTAACTTCACTTCTAAAGAGAAAGAGCGAGTTAAGTGCCGCACGGGTTCGAGTGGTTTGAAGTCAAAAGAATTCGTCCGTGATAGTTGGTATCAGAGCTTAGATTCGGGAGTGATAATATCGAGCCCCGATCTTCGTTCTAAGGTAATTGGAGTTGTAGATCCGAAGGATGCTCCCAAGCCTCGTGAGAGAAATCCTGCGATGTCATGGTGATGTTGGAGGCACGGTTAGCTAAGATGAAGCTTACCGTGACGGATATGCTGGAGGCTTACGACGAGCGCATTGAGAAGCTAGAGTCTGTAAGAGACGAGTTTCAGGAGGAGATGCAGTCAGCCTTGAATTCCACCGTCGACATGTTGCAGCAAGGGAACACCTCCTTGAGGGAGGAGAACGTGATTCTACGGAACCACGTGGAGGTACTCTTGAAGGAGTTGGCCAAGCTTAAGGAGAGGATCGACCAACACGATGTCGCAATGGCAACTCGAGGTATGGTGTCACATCCTTTAATGGCTAAAGATGTGCCCAAGCCTAAGCCTTATAAGGGGTCTCGAAATGCTCGGGAGATTGATAACTTTCTTTGAAGCATGAAAGTCTACTTTAATGCTGCCGGATTTCGAGATGATGCATCCAAGATTCAAGCTGTGCCTCTTTATCTTAAAGACATCGCTATGTTGTGGTGGCTTAGGCGATATGAAGATATGAAGAAGGGCACGTGTTCCATCAGCACATGGGAAGAGTTCAATCCGGATCTTAAGCGGCAATTTTATCTAGAGAATACCGAGGACGAGGCCTGAGGTAAACTTCAATGCCTGATTCCATTCGTGAATATGTCAAAGAATTTTCAGAATTGCTATTAGAGATCCCCAACATGGACGAGAAGGACTCTCTATTCTCGTTCATGGATGGCCTCGCTAGGTGGGCCAAGATGAAACTACAAAGGCGAGGGGCCCACACCCTTGTCCGAGCCATGCAAGTGGCTGAGTCTCTTATTGAGTTCAAGAAGATAGGAGATTCATCCAAACCAAAAGAGAAGAGGAGCAAGCTTACTAAAGGTGGGGGAGAAAGGGAGAAACATCTAAAGAAATTCCACCTATGCCGACATTTAATAAGGGAAAGTTCTGCGGCAATACCCATGGAGGAGGAGATCGTTCGAAGAAGTTAGCATGCTACTTTTGCGGAGATTCCCATAAAGCCATGGACTGTCCTAAGAGGGCTAAAATCTCGCTGCTCTTATCCAAAGGGAAGAAGAGAAGCAACCGGAGGAGACTAGGGTCCACTCACTTCGTCTCCTCAATGCGATCAAGGCAAAGGTGGATGAAAGGACTCGAGGGTAATGTTCGTTGAGACAACCATTTCTAGTAAGACCTTCAAGGCCCTTTTAGATAATGGTGCTTCTTATCTTCTTATTTCAGGAGATGTGGCTAGCAAGCTGGGCCTTAAGATCTCTTAAGGAGAAGGCACCATAAAGGTCGTCAACTCTAATCCCACTCCTATTAATGGTGTAACTTACAAGGTGGATGTGAGTATAGGGGAGTGGCATGGCCAGGAGAACCTGACAGTCGTGACCATGAACTACTTCGATGTGGTGCTTGGCTTAGAGTTTCTGGACAAGGTGAAGGCCGTGTTGGTTCCCTATACCAACACCATGTGCATCCTTAAGGGGAAAGCGTGCACAGTTCAGATCAAGCGGGAGAATGTATCATCCAAAATACTCTCGGCATTATAGATATCCAAGGGAGTTCAATGTCATAAGTTGACCTTTCTTGCTACCATTAAGGTGGAGGAAGGCTCAAAGGAAGGAGAGCACGTGCCCAAGAAGATCTGAGGCGCCTTGGAAGTCTACCAGGACATCATGCCCGCCAAGCTGCCAAGCAAGCTTCCACCTAGGAGAGAGGGGGACCACAAAATTGAGCTCAAGTTAGTAACTTGACCTCGGCCATGGGTCCTTATCACATGGCGCCATCGGATCTGGAGGAACTTTGAAAGCAGCTGAAGGAGTTATTGGAGCCGGATATATTCATCCATCGAAGGCTTCCTTTGGTGCACCAGTGCTCTTCCAGAAGAAGCATGATGGTTCATCGCGGCTTTGCATCGACTACTGAGCGCTAAACAAGATCACAGTGAAAAAAAGTACCCTATTCCTCTGATAGCAGACTTGTTCGACAGGTTGGGTCAAGAAAGATACTTTACCAGGCTTGACTTACGCTCGGGATATTAACAAGTACGGATTATGAAGGAAGATGAATCAAAGACCGCGTGCATGATCAGGTACGGATCATACGAGTTCCTAGTTATGCCTTTTGGTCTCAACAATGCACCGGCCACATTCTGCACTCTGATGAATAAGGTGTTGGAGCCCTTCTTGGACCATTTTGTGGTGGTCTACCTAGACGATATTGTGATGCATAGCCAAACCATGGACGAGCATGTGGAGCACTTGAGGAAAGTGTTCCAGGCCCTCAGAAGTAATGAGCTTTATGTGAAAAGGGAGAAATGCTCGTTCGCACAAAAGGAAGTGATGTTCCTCGGCCACACCATTGGAAGAGGAAAGATACGGATGGGTCAAGCCAAGATCCAGGCCATATTGGAGTGGGAACCTCCCACCAAGGCGACGGAGCTACGATCTTTCCTTAGTTTGGTGAGCTACTATCGAAGGTCATCAAGAGCTATTCGGCGATAGCTGCTCCACTTACGGACTTTCTGAAGAAGAACCGGGCTTGGGATTGGAGTTCAAAGTGCCGGGGGGCTTTCGAGGCCTTAAAGAGAGCTGTGACAGAAGAGCCAGTTCTTGCACTACCCAACTTTAGCAAACCATATGAAGTACACACCGACGCGAGTGACTTCGCGATTGGAGGGGTGTTAATGCAGGAAGGACACCTTGTAGCCTATGAGAGTCGAAAGCTCAATGATACCGAGAGGCAGTATACCGTACAAGAGAAGGAGATGATAGCTGTGGTTCGCTATTTTTGAGTATGGAGACACTACCTACTTGGCTCGAGGTCCGTGGTGAAGACGGACAACGTGGCCACCAGCTACTTCCAGACCCATAGAAGTTATCGCCCAAGCAGGCGCGATGGCAAGACTTTCTAGCTGAGTTTGACTATGTGCTTGAATACAAGCCGGAAAGAATTAACTTAGTATCATATGCACTAAGTCAAAAGGCTGAATTTGCCGCTATGCTGAGTCATCCTTAGAGCTCCTTACTCGACCACATCAAAGAAGGCTTGGCTCATGACCCTACAGCCAAGAACATGACGGAGTATGCTAAGGAGGGCAGGACTCAGAGGTTATGGTTAGAAGGAGATTTGCTTTATATGAAGGGGAGGCGGTTGTATGTGCTGCTGTTTGAGAACCTAAGGAGGGAGCTTCTCAAAGAGTGCCATGACTCCCAGTAGGCGGAACATCCAGGTATGCACCATACTTTAGCTCTTGCAGAAGAGAATTATTATTGGCCTCTCATGAGGGATGATGTTAAGGCTTATATGAAGACTTGTCTTGTGTACCAACAAGATAAGACAGAGCAAAGAGTACCGATAGGATTGCTAAAACCACTACCGATTTCAGAGAGACCTTGGGAAAGCATCTCTATAGATTTCATCATGCGCTTACCAAAGTCCGAGGGGTGTAACATTATTATGGTGGTTGATCGGTTCTCAAAGTATAGCATCTTCATTCAAGCCTCAGTCAAGTGTCCAGCCAAAGTAGTAGCCACACTATTCCTAAAGTATGTGGTGAAGTATTGGAGTTTGCCTAAGACGATCATAAGTGATCGAGATGGCCGCTTCACCGGCAGGTTCTGGACGGAGTTCTTCAAGCTCATGGGGTCAGACTTGAACTTCTCCACTAGCTGCCATCCTTAGACGACTGGCCAGACAAAACGGGCAAATGGCTTGTTGGAGGTCTACCTGAGGCACTATGTGAGTGCCAACCAGTAGGATTGGGCGAAGCTTCTGGACATAGCCCAATTCTCCTATAACCTACAGAGGAGTGAGTCTACTTGAAAGAGTTCATTCGAGATCGTCATTGGACAACAGCCGCTGACTCCTAACTCTATTGCTACAGGTTATAAGGGAAGTAGCCGGTTGCCTATAAATTTGCCAAGGGGTGACAAGAACAGAATGAGTTAACGCGTTCGTATTTAAGCAAGGAGGCCAAGAGGATGAAGAAAGGGCTGATAAGAAGATGAGGCATATGGAATATTAGGTTGGTGACCTGGTCCTTGTCATGCTTTCTACTTTAGATCGTCACAAAGTGCTACACAAGAGCTTGATAAGGAAGTACGAAGCCAATTTCTTTTGAGAAAAAAGTGGGGAATGTAGCCTACGGGGTATAACTTTCCCCAACGGTGAAGTATCATCCGATCTTTCATGTGAGCATGTTAAAGCCTTACCATAAGGACGTGGAAGATCCAAATCATAGGAAATCTAGTCGAGCACCAGCAAAAATTCGCATGGAGTTCGACAAGGAAGCAAAGGAGATCATAGCAGACAAGACGGTTTGTGAATCGAACAACCACCCGAGATTGGAATACTTTGTGAAGTGGAAAAGGGTTGCCAAATAGCAAGAGCAGTTGGGAACCGACATGAGCTCTTTGGCAGTTCGAGGATTTGATCGAGAAGTTCCATCGAGAAAAAACTCGACGATGAAGGCATCGCTCAGATAGGTGGGGGAGAATGTTACAAACCGCTCCATCTTGGTACACTTGGGCTCATCTTGGGCTCATTTCACGTCGTAGAGTGGTCTAGGATAATATTGTAAATACCATGTAAAGAGGGATTTTTCCTACAAGATTCCCCTAGAGGGATTTTTTCTAGTTTGGTATGAAAAGCTTGGTATGAAAGGCTTTCTAGTTTTCTCATTTCAAATGATTTTGTTAAAGGTAAAGTAGACACAACTCTTTTCACTAAGCATGTTGATAATGATATTTTAATTGTGCAAATTTATGTAGATGATATAATTTTTGGTTCTACTAATGAGCTTTTATGCAAGGATTTTGAAAAGGTCATGCAACTTGAATTTGAAATGTCTTCAATGGGTGAGCTCAATTTCTTCCTTGGACTCCAAATCAAGCAATTACAAAATGGGACGTTCATAAGTCAAGCCAAGTATGCAAAGGAACTCGTAAAGAAGTTTGGACTTGAAGGGTCAAAGGCTTGCAACACTCCCATGGCAACTACAACCAAGCTTGATAAAGATGACCAAGGTAAAAATGTTGATATTAAATTATATAGAAGCATGATAGGAAGTCTTTTATATTTAACGGCAAGTAGGCCGGATATCATGTTTAGAGTGTGTCTTTGTGCTAGATTTCAATCGTGTTCTAAAGAGTCTCATCTTATTGCGGTAAAACGCATTATTCGTTATATTAAGGGCACAATTGGGATGGGTCTATGGTATCCGAAAACCGGAGATTTCTCAATGACGAGTTATTCAGATGCCGACTATGCGGGTTGTAGAGTAGATAGAAAGAGTACTAGTGGGACTTATCAATTTCTTGGTAATTGTCTTATTTCATGGTCCTCTAGGAAACAAAATTCCGTAGCACTCTCAACTGCCGAGGCGGAGTATGTTGCCGCGGGAGCTTGTTGTGCACAAGTCCTTTGGATGAAACATACTCTCCTTGATTATGATTTGCATTTTGATCATATAAAAATATTTTGTGATAATACTAGTACTATATACATGACTAAGAATGCAAATCAACATAGTACGATCAAGCACATTGAGATTAGATATCACTTTCTTAGAGATCATTTTGAGAAAGGAGATATAGATATTGATTATGTTTCTACGGATTTACAACTTGCCGATATTTTTACAGAACCACTTGATTTTTCTAGATTTTCCTTCATTTGTGGTGAACTTAATGTTTGTGTTATTGAATAAAAATGTTTTCTTAACCCTTTTTGATGTATGACAAAAAGGGGGAGAATGAGTTTTTATAATAAGTTTTTATGATGGTTTTATGCATTCATATGGTTTTGGTTCCATATGAGTTCATAACATGTTGTTGGTTTTTAATGTGTTTCTATGAATTCATGTTTTGATTAAGTGTAAGTGTTTTTGCAAGAATTCTATTTCATGGTTTTTGCTTACATTGCCTTTATGATAGCATAATTTGAGGGGAGTTTTCTCCTCCCCTATATTCTTGTCTATAGCCTATTTGTTTTGTCATCATCAAAAAGGGAGAGATTATTGGCCCAAAAGGTTACACTCTCCATTTATTGAGTTTTGATGATGACAAACTAAATAAGAGCTATTTGGTACTAATAAGTTTGTTCAAGATAAGTTTCAGGTTAGTACCATGTTTGGAGGCCATTGCTTAGCTATTGCAACAACTTCTAGGTTCATGAAGCAAAGAAGGCATATTGCACATCAAGGAAGGAATATAGAAGAAGAAGGCTCTAGCAAGGCATAGGATGGCTCAAGACTTGAAGATTGCTTTACAAGATTTGTTTTTAGTTTTATAGCTTTAGAATTTTTGTTAAAGAATAATGAATAGGTTTGAAGCTCAATCACACATGTTTTTGCGCACATCTTTTTTCTAAGTTTATTTCCTATAAAACATACAAAAATATTTTAATACAAAATCCTCTACCTACAAAACCATCTTTATGTTTTATACTTATTCCTATTTAAAATATTTTTGATAAAATCAAAGTCTCTTCAAAATTCCTTTTGAAATAAGATTTTTGACCTGATCCGGTCGACCGACCGGTCGACCGTGCCTATGTCAGGTTTTGCCGGTCGACCGCTCGAGTCGACCGAGGTTCTGGTTGATGCACGTATCCGTGTGCATGTTTTCCGGTCAACCGCGCGGTCGACCTGACTATAACAGTTTTGCTCTCTGGATTTTTAGGTCGACCGGGCGGTCGACCGGCAGCCTATAACGGCTCTTTTTTTGAAAGGGCGGTCGACCGACCGGTCGACCGGACTAGCCGTTTGAACAGTAACGGGCATTTTTCTGAGCTATTTTATTTTTGTCTTTTTGTGTTTAAAATCGGTTTAAGGGATATTTTGAACTTAATACGACCTAATTAGCCTTAAGTATGTTTTATCCCTAAACCCTAGCCCTCTCCTATAAATAGGGGTGTTTGGGGAGAGGTTCATTTACCAATTTTTACAAGAAAATTTTAAAAGTTTAAGGCATTCAAAAGAGTTTAGTTTCTTTATTTTTGTGCTGAAATTCTCTCTCATTTTTTGAAGTATTTTCAAGAATTCTCTGATTTCATTTTCTTTTCTCTTTGCACACAAGAGCTTCAAATCATACTCATTGTTCTCTAAGGACCTTGTAAGGGAAGAGAATTTTGAAAGAGAAAGTTTGTGGTCTTTTGACTACTCAGAGATTGATTGTACTTGAGATTATGGAGTTGGGTACTCCGTTGTATTTGTGATATCTTTGTGATAGTGGAAGTAGTTAGAATCCTTCTGGGGAAGGCGGGGAAGTAGAGCTGGGTGCTCGAACCTCGATAACAATTCTTGGTGTTTGCGTTTGGTTTACTTTCACTTGCTCTTGTTCTTGCAGTTATTACTTCTCTTACTCTTCATTGCAATATTCATTTGTTTTAGGTAATTGTTGTATCATAGTTTTTAAATTGTGCATTGATTAGCATTATCACCTATTCACCCCCCTCTAGGTGATTTTCATTATGCTCCTCCAAAGCTGACGCATAGATATAAGGACGCAACTTTGTCTTAGTGGAGGCACGCCTCTAGATCCTCGACTGAGTGCAAACTCAAATTATACTGAGTTTATGATAGGAGTGCCATTGTCATTTTGCAATGTAAATGCAACTTCAGGATACATGTGATACCTGTGAACGACATAGACCTTCTCTGTTGTAGAAGTAAATCTTAGGACGCAGCTTTTGTAGCTCCAAAGTGCGACCCCAGAATGGGTCCCTTTTGCTGAGGAGACGCAACTTTGAATCACTCCGAGAGACGCGAACAGTTTTCTTAATTGGAATGAAAGAGGACGCCATTTTTGAATTCATAAAGGGACGCAGGTTCCTGGACGCAGTTCTTAGGCCTGCGTTTGGTGCAACTTCCCAGGCGTTACATGCAGCCTGTCATAAAGATTTTGTTGGATCATTAAATGTCAAGTCGACGCTGACGATTGGGAACTCGTATCATCCGATGTTTCCCGAAGCGGCAGTCCACGCGTCAGCCCTTAATTGGGTTTAGGCATTAAGGCCTTTTAATGCCAAGATCGCACTGGCGGTGGAGACTTGCGTCTTCGTCGCTTCCCGAAGCGTCCATCCATGTGTCAGCCCTCCATTGGGCTTTGACACTCACGCAGAAATTAAAGCCGACGGTTCTGATTAGCGAGCCATTAATTATAGGCATTATGGTTTGCCTATAAATAGGGCTCATCCCCTCCTTTCAGCAGTCCATTACTTAGACTGCTTTCCTTTGAGAGCGAATGCTCTGAGGAATTCCACCTTCTTCTTTCAAGGACTTTACCTGGGACTTGCCTCCATGAATGATGATGACCCAGAGCTTTCATGCTTCTGTTTAATCTCTCCAGAAGATTATCACTGTCAAGTGATTTCAAGATCAAAAAGCGTCTCCTTGAGCACCTTTTACGTCCGCGCCTTGATGCAGAAAGTTTAACCCTTAATGGGGGTTTCTGCGGGTATGACTTCCTGGTTTGTCATGAAATTTTCAGCTCAACTGAACTTCAGTTTCGCTATCTCTTAAAGAGATTGATCTTCTTGACTTTCTCATGAAGTCTAGCTGGTGTGCCCATCTTTTAAAAGTTGCGCCATTTAGAAAATTCTGACTCAAAATTCTCTAGACGCGAGTATAATGGACTTTGGCACCTGGACCGCGAGCTTTACATACAGAGCTCGCGTCTGAGGTTGTTGACTTAGAAGAATTTCAACTCAGATTGAAGATTTCAGGCCTGAATTTTGCAACCCCTGTTCATCAAACAGGGAGATGGCAACTTTCGTGTCTGATCCTCTTCACGTCTCATACTTTAGACGTGGATGCGAAACTAGACTGCGTTCGCATTGTGTGTATCGCGTCTGTTTTTGTCGCCGTAGAAGTTTGGTTCACTGCGTGGGTCATTCCCGCGTCTAAAGCTTTCAATAATAGTTGCGTCTGTTACTTAGTTTTTCTGTTGAAGTATACTAAGCTTCAGATCTTCTAAAATTCTCTTTGCTTCTTGCAAATAGGCTTGATCATCCTTTTTCATATTCGCTGGGCCCCTGGGAGAATATTTCGGCCAGCGAACTTGGTCGATGGTCGACCACAGGAGAAGAAGTTATGGCTCCCGTTCTCGAGAGACGAGGACAGACACCCACCAAGATCTCTTTGGATTCAATGCACCGGTCATGCTTCTTGGCATGGCATGGTCAGAGTGAGTATGGCGGTGGATATGGTGGTAGGTAATGCAGGTCACTAGAAAGAGGACATCCCTGTGAGGTCTCAAAACCTCACTTACCCCAGAAGTGACATCGATGAAAAACCCATATTCATTGGATGACTTTCTGGTGGTGGAGATGTTTATCAACGAAGGATCATAGCCCACATCGGATGGTCAGGTGGAATCAGAAGATTCTGCTACCTTTCGACCTCAAGAAACACCATTGTTCTTGGTCAACAAGAGGCTTCTTCGATGTTCACATCATGCATGGCGACGTAATCAGCCTCCGAACGTCAACACAGTGCTCAACCCATCTTTGGCGCCCTTCCAAACATCTTGTATCTGGAGTGGTGAATCATGCTTCAAGGAGTGAGTGCAACCTTTGAGAGAGAGGGACTTCTTTGTACTCCTTTATTGTAACACTCAATCTTATTGTATAAGAGAGCGTTTTGTATCACTTTCATATGTCGGGATATAAAATAAAAGTGATATATTTTTTTGTTTCCTTCTATTGTCTTGAACTCCTCTCTTTTTTTTTAACAAAAGTCCGACGAATAGAAGTAAAGAATCTTTTACTTGTCAAAACTATGATGATAATCTTAACAAGCCAAATTTTGTAGAGAGATCCTATTTCAGGAACTCAACAATACTGTCAGAGGTGTGATGTTTAACTTAACAGAGATAAAATGATTTTATGGACTTGCCAATCTATAAATGAGAGTGACAAGTAGAATTTGTACCCCCAGGGAGGATGAGCTTTTATCAGAGGTTTGGGATTAACTTGATTAAGATCAGCTGGAGAGTTAATGAAAACACTGTTAACGGTGTAATGTTAACCTAACAATATTTTTAGGTAGACTTGTTGTCTTGTTGAGGAGAATAACAAGTGAGACTAGATTCGCGGGGGATCTAAGAAAGTCTTTACCGTTAGAGGTGTGATATTAACTTAACGGGTTGAATGTAGTCTTGTCAGAAGTGTGATGTTAACTTGACAAGGATGTGAGTCAGAGGTGTGATATTAACTTAACTCAGAAGCATTTCAGCTTTCATTGGGAAAACTGAAAGTGTCACTTTCATAGGTGTGATGTTTAACTTGGCAGTGAGGGCAATGCTAGAGGTGTGATTTTGAACTTGGCATTGGTCATCTCAATTTTGATAAGGAAGTCCGAGGGAGGTCATAACCATAAGTGTATTGTTGAACTTAGCAATGACCTGGATGCTAGAGGTGTAGTGTTAAACTTAACATCATTCATTTCAGCTCCGATATGGAAGTCTGAGAGAAAATGACTGTCAGATGTGTGATATTAACTTGGCAGAAACTTGATTACTATTAGAAGTGTAATGTTAAACTTTAACAGTAGTTTGTCAGAGGTGTGGTATTAACTTGACAAAAATTGACTCGTGATAAGGGCAATTTGAGGACCTGCCATTCTGTGTACGAGAAATGACATGTGAAATTTGAAGTGCCAGAGGTATAGTGTTAACTTGGCAAATTTGAAGACTTGCTACTCCATATAGGGTTGACAAGTAAATTTTGTACTCGATAGGGAGTATTGAAAATTTTCATTACCAGAGGTATAGTGTTAACATAGTAATGATTGTATTTTGTAGACCTACCATTCTGTGTATGAGAATTGGTAGGGGATTTTGAAGGGAAGAGTGGAACTAAGTCCACTTAGGATTTTTAGTAAACCCACAGCTGTTAACGGATTTGAGGTGCCTTTACCAACTACCGTTTGAGTTAGGCTAGCCATGCTATTCCCCTCAGCATAGTGAGTTGTCGAAGACTTATGTTGGGCTTAGAAGCCAACATTTTCCTCTATCCTTAGCTGTCGGAGGCGTCGGATGTCAATATTCACATCATGTACCACGGTGCTATCAATGCGCAATTAGCTTGCCACTGATCTATCGTGATGTGACATAACGAATGAGAGAAACTTTTCTTGTTTTGATCAGAGGTGTACTTTTAACTTGATTAGCGGAGGAGTACTATTAAGGATAGTACTTCTTCAGGAACCTGCCATTGATCGGCATCATGAGTGTATCACCATTTGAAGTTATGAGGCGATATGATCCATTTGAGTAGACTGACTCTACTACAAATGATCCTTCCCATTTGGGCTAGAATTTTCCTTTTGTCTTATGTGTCATCATCATGGGTCTTCTGACGGCTAAGACAAGGTCGCCTTTCTTGAAAGTTCGCACTTTAACTTTCTTGTTGAAGGCTCTAGTGATTCTGGCTTGGTAAAGCTTGATTTGTTATTGGGCCTGCAGACGTTTATGATCTAAGGCTTTCAATTCTTGGAGTCGCTGTCGATGCTTCTCCTCATTTGTCATCTCCGCTGTCAAGGCGACGCGTAGAGACGGAATTTGGATTTTCAGTGGAAGCACGGCTTCACACCCATATACCAAGAAAATGGCGTAGCTTTAGTTGGGGTTCGAATTGTCGTGCGATAGGCCCATAAGCAGTCACCAGCTTGTCGTCCCAGTCACGCTGACTTTTTGAGACGAATTTCTTGAGGAGTTTGCCAATGGTCTTGTTGAAAGCTTCTGCGAGACCGTTCGTGGAGGGATAGTATGCCGTTGAGGACACACTCTGGATTCTGAACTTAGCGCAGAATATCTGGAAAGCCTGACTGATGAACTGGGGTCCATTGTCATGGACGATTCACCGAGGTACCCCAAAACGGTAAATGACGTGATGTTTCACGAACTTGATCACATCAGATGACTTTACCTCCTTCAAAGGAATGGCCTCAGCCCATTTGGAGAAGTAATCGGTTATGGCTAAAATAAACAGATGTCCCTTTAATGATGGTGGGCTGATAGGGCCAACTACATCCATCCCCACATCTCGAATGGCCAGGTAGGGGACGTAGGGTGAAGGTACCCTGGTGCTTGATGGATGAAATCGCCATGCACTTGGCAGGCGTGACATCTTTTGGCATAAGTGATAGCGTCAGCAATCATCTTGGGCCAATAATATCCCAACCTTTGGAGTCGATATGCCAGTTTTGGGCCGGGTTGATGGGCTCCACACATACCGTCATGGGCTTCTTTTAATACCTCATGTGCCTCTTTTGGTGAAAGGCAGCGAAGCAAGATCCCGTCATGCGATCGACGATACAATGTTCGCGTAGTCGCATTATAGTAAAATTTGGGGCCTTCCTTCGAATGGCAGCCCTTCTTTGGTGTCCTCAGGTAGGATGCCGTACAAGACATAATCAATGTAGGGGAATCGCCAGTCTCTAGGCTCTGGACCGGTTGACGACTCAAAGCTTCCTTGCCTTGACAATTTCCCGTTGGCTCCTAGTAGTCCTCAAGTGCAATTGTAGGGCAATACAGGTCATGGCTGTGGATAAATATTTTCTCCACTGTTCCAGCTAGAAGAGCTAAGGAGGAGCGAGGGATGGCAGTGTGTCTCCATGCGCATTTTGCTTGCGTGGCACATGGTCGATGTAAAAGTTCGTGAACTTCTCGGCCATGCGGACAGTCGCGTCGTAATAGGGTACTAGATCTTCATGTCTGACTTCGTACTCCCTACAAACTTGGCTGACGATGAGTTTGGAGTCACATACGCCTCGAGATTTTTAACGCTAATCTCATCAGCGAGTTGCATCCCAATCAAAAGAGCATTGTACTCTACTACATTGTTGGAACAAGGCATGGTTAACGAGACGGCTCGAGGAATCACGTAGTCTTGTGGAGAGACGAGTATCACTCCTACCCCAACTACTATATGTCCTTTTGGGCTTGTTCTCGATACACCGTCAAAGAAAAGTTGCCACACTTGCTTTTCAAAAGATGTCTGGTCTGGCAGACTTCACCGACCTCATCTGGGAGATCGTCGTAAAGTTTGGTTGCCCTCAGATCTTGATGCTCAGCCAAGAAATCCGCTATCGCTTGTCCTTTAATTGTCTTTTGTGGTAAAAAATGCATTTCATACTGGGATAGCAATATAGCCCATTTTGCCAGCCATCCGTTCAATGATGAAGGCTTTGTCATGAGTAACCTCAAGGGGTTGACTTTTGATATGACATTTATAGTTTGGCCTACCAAATAGTGTCGCATTTTCTGAATATCAAACACCAATACCAACATTCCTTCTCGATCGGGTTGTACCGATATTTGGCTCCGATCATTGTTCTACTCAAATAGTAGATTGCTTGCTCTCGTCCCTGATCATCATTCTGAGCTAGTAGAGCTCCCAAAGAATGATCCATCGCTCGGACGTATATCAGGAAAGGTTTCCCGGATACCGGGGCTGTAAGGACCGGTGGTTGGGTGAGGTATTGTTTAATTTCCTCAAATGCTTGTTGGCAAGCATTGTCCCAAATGAACGAAATACCCTTCTTCATTAATTTGGTGAAGGGTTGACATCTTCCAGAGAGATTTGAGATAAACTTGCGGATGTATGCCAATCGCCCTTGTAATCCCCTGAGCTCTTTAAGACTTCTCGGAGGTTGCATCTCCTGGATAGCGCGAACCTTTTCTGGGTCCAAATGAATCCCGTGGAGGTTACGACAAACCCGAGGAACTTACCACTGGCCACCCCCAGGAAGGATTTGGCGGGGTTCATCTTTAATTGATGGGCTCGCATGATGTCGAAGACCACCTTTAAATCATTTATATGATCATTTTTAGCGCGACTTTTTACTGCGATGTCATCAACATAGCATTCCACGTCTTGCGCATGCGTTCGTGGAAAATGGCATTCATAGCCCTTTGATATGTTGCCCCTGCATTCTTTAGTCCAAAGGGCATGACGGTGTAGCAGTATCCCCCAGTGGTGTCCTAAAAGAGGTTATTTTTTGTCATCAGGATACATCCTTGATTTGATTATACCCTGAAAATCCATCCATGAAGGACATTCGCTCGAATCCACATGTATTGTCAATCATGACGTCTGTGATTGGCAATGGGAATTCGTCCTTGGGACAGGCTTCGTTTAGATCACGGAAGTCAATGCAAATCTGGATCTTTCTGTTCTTTTTAGCAACGGGAACAATGTTGACCACCCAGTCGGGATGTTATTCTTCCTGATGAAGCCAGAGTCTATAAGCTTTCTGACTTCTGATTGAATTGTCTCCATTATTTCTGGACGGAACCGTCGTTGTTGTTGTTTGATAGGCTTTACGTCTGTATTAATGTTGAGGCGATGCATATCCACTCGAGGATCGAGTCCAGGCATGTCCTCGTAATTTCAGGCGAAGACGTCTATATATTCTTGTACAAGAGATATTAGACCTTTTTTCTCAGAAGGTGACAGGCCGTCGCTTATAAAGATGGGCTTAGGATTAGCCTCATCTTCTAGATTGATCTGAACAACCTTATCTTCTGTGGGTGGTTCACGCTGTTCAAAGCGAGTATCCAAAGATGGTTTAAGTGTTGGATCCAAGGATCTGTATCGGATTGGATCATTTCTTCATCTCCGTCTTCCAGGTGGCTTGTTGAAATCATGTTCACTGAAAGTTCTCTGAAGATGTCGCTGACACTAACATCTGATTCCCACGATGACGTGCCCGATGAGTAATCGTGGCCTGATGACCCTCCCGAATCAGAGGCTGATGGGATTGGAGTTGATATATTGCCCAACCCCCTGCGAGTCCGGTGATAATAATCAGGTGTTTTCCTTTTTGGCACAAAAGATCGAAGTAGCGTTCTCCTTCCTTTGCCGAAGTTCAACCCGGGTCCACTGGTCAGATCATACCCCATGGTTTCCATCATTCTGAGTATATTTGGCTCATAATGATCGAACTGGGGGGATTCCTCGTCGTCTTCTGATTCTTCACGGGACGTCGGTTCAGACGTGATTCACCCAAAGAGAATTGGTTTTTAGCCTTTTCGTCTCGCTGGAACATGAATACGGCTCCTTGCGCATTACCATCATCCCGGTACGTTTCGAAGGATGACTTCATTGGTACATGCAATGATGTCAAAGCATCCATTGCCGACCAGAGATCATCATCCACTTCGGTACTAGTGTCTGATGGTACTGAATCAGAAGCAAACACAGAGAAATACGCCAGATCTAATTCTTCATTAATATACCATCCGCCTACATCATTGGTGGTATTATCAACATCGAGCTTATTAATGCTCTTTACAAGTGGATCCAGCTCCCACATGCATTCTTGTTTTTCTGGCTCGGTGTCAGCTTCATTACCAGAGTCTGGCTCTCTGGTTGTAGGATTTCATTCGTCTCCACAGAATCCTGATACAAGAGAGAATCTGTAAAGTAATTATTGACTCCCTTAAACGGATGCCTTTCGGCAATCAACGTTCGCACCTTTCCACACCTGTCGATGTATTTCATGACTTGGTGGATAGTAGAGGAACGATAGAATTGCGATGAATCCATGGTCGTCCCAGCAGTAAGTTGTAAGAAGTGTCAGCATCGATGACGTATCATGTCACCCTGACCTTAGATCCCCGATCTGACATTTGAGCTTAATCTTCCCATTGAACGGGTTCCATTGGCATTGAACCCATAAATGGTCGTTTGGGTAGGGCTCAAACGATGAGTAGGAATGTTCAGATGTTGCATGACCCAGTGAGGCATGATGCTCAATGCGGAGCCCGGATCCACATGAATACGGCTCACTTCAGATGATCCGATATACCCTGTGAAGTATAGGAGTCGATCATGCTTCCCTTTAACCTGCATATCATCTGCCGTGAAGGTGATGCAGGGAGTATTCTGGGATGCATGGAGGCAATCCTCGACATCTTCCTCCTTTGGCACCTGAGTCATGAAGACTTCAGCATTAGCGAGGCCTCTTGTAGAGCTTCTCTGGTTGACTTTGATAGCCTGAGGAGCTCATAGAGAGTAATTCGGGCCGGGATGTTGGCCAGTTGAGCCAGGACATCAAAGCGATAAGGCGCCGTGGATCCTTCCGCTATGTCTTTCGGAAGAGCTCTGGAAAATCGAAGCTCTTTTTGCTTCTTCACAGGTTGCTTTGTGGAGGGTTTGGCTGGCTCTGCAGCGGGTCTTAGAGGAGTTACCGCCATTTCGCCATACTTTTTCAAGTATGATTGCCCTGAACAGGTTTCCGCCACCAGTTAGTTGGGTTCTGTGGCCAAAACAATTATTTCTTCTTCTGAATCGGTCAGCGAAAGAACATCAGTCTCCGCTTCCCTAGAAGAGGCACATACCACATTACAGGATGTAGCTTTTGCATTGCCTTTGGACTTTCTGCTGGTCACAGTAGTCCATTGCTGGCCATCCACAAGGTCAGGATGAACCCACATGATTTCCCCTCGAGGTGTGGAGACAGGTACCAGGCCCTTCTTGTTAGTGGTGAGGGTCTGTGTTGATCACTCTTAGCTCTCCTCTTGAGACAGGGACTACTCCAGAAGGTGTTGGAGGTTGCCTTCCAAACTGGAGAAATGACATCATATTGGCTGTCACTTTCTTCTGCTCGGGGCGGGAGTTTTAACACCTCCGCGTCAATCAAAGCCTGAAGGATGTCTTTGAAGACGTAACAGCTCTTGGTGGGTGTCCCAACATCCTGTGATACAAGCAGTAGGTGGGATTATCGGTTTTACTGACTTCTTCAGGGCGCCTAGCTTCAGAGAGCTTCAGTCGATTGCTCTTGTTGAGTAACTTGAAGAGCGAGTCGACATGTTCATCCTTGAAGGAATACTGCTTGTTGACGCGTGGCTGGCTTGAAGAGCCACTTCCCTTAACCGGTTGAGGTTTGACAGGAGATTTGGTTTCTGTCGCCAAGTTATCCTTCGTTTGGTTTGAAGGGATGTGTCTGGCGCACGCCTCGTTGACCTCTCAGGTCGGGGTTTACTTTCTTCTATCCTGACGCGGGCGATAATCTCCTCAGCCTGTTCACCTTGTTGGACTAATTATTTTCAGGTGCGGCTTTCAGTAACTCCTATTTGGGCAAGGAGAGAGGTTTGGAGATTATGGTGGCATGTTTCCACCAGGGTGACCTGGGTCATCCCGCTTGAATATCGGAGTGCTACATTCTGAAACCTTTCTACGAAAGATTTGACGGACTCTCCCTTTCGTTGTTTAGTAGCCAAAAGGGTAGGCATGGTGACTTCCGAGTCATCTTCAAAGAAGCGCGTTAAGAAGAGCTTCTCCAAATCGCCCCAATTCTTGATGGAGCCTTCTAGGAGCTTCATGAACCATTCAAAGGCGAGCCCTTTCAAAGTACCGATGAACAGAAGTGTCAAGATAGCATCGTTATCTACTACATTCCCTGTTTGGGATTTAAGTAGTAGATATATTGGTTGGGTTCGCCAAGGTTTCAGACAGAAAGGAAATAGAATCTTTTTCCCATCGAATGCTTGGAGGGTCGGAGCCTTGAACTTGGGAGGGTATGGAACCAGGTCCCACTCGGCCGGATACGGCCGGACCACTCCTGCTTCTTGGAGGCCTTTGCGGTTGGTAAGGGCCTCAAGGCGTTGCTCTAACTGATTCATTCTTCTAGAATGAACCTTCTCCTGGTTCTCGGTCGTCTTTTCCTCGCGACGAAGATTTGGACGAACCAGAAGTAGGCTGCTCTTTCTCCTCAGGATGTACAGAAGATGAGCTTTCTCCCTCTTTTCGTATGCCCTTAGACTTTTTAGAGGGAGATTTCCTCTTGTCTTCAAGTAGCTGTGCGAGCATCTACTTGAGCGAGTCGATAGATTCCTTCTGAGCACGAATCATCTCGAGTTGCTCTTTCTGGACCTGAGCTTGCTGCTCCAAGCGCCTAGCTGTCTTCTCGGGAGTGCCTGTCATGTATATAAAGGCATCTTTCTCTATAGAAGAGTTTGAAGCCTGTGACTCTGCAATAGCGGAATGCGAGATTCACCTCAATGCCCCAGGCTAGGGCATTGTAGTCAATCGGGAGAATTGCCCCAGTCCGGATGCGAGTGTGTCGGTACACTCCTTCCGATTCAGTGTCAGACTCATCAGAACTGACTGCAGGTTGTTTCCCCTGCTCCTGCTCGTCATGTTTGCAGTGAGCTCGGGATATTAGTATCAGAGAAGACCCTCCTCCTGTGGGAATGACTTCTTTTAGCTGATCAGGGAATCAGGGTCAGCTGTCTAGCTAGAGACTGCTGGTTTGCACCTGAACTGCAACGGCACTCAGAAAGCATCGAGATAAGCCGTTCGCAGCTGTAGGCTGTCTAAAAAATCACCAAGACAAGCCATTTAAACGCAGAGATCCAAACGCAAGGCTAGAAGAGATATCAAGGCGCGTGGGCTCCAAGTCCGCGTCTTAGCATCAAGGCGCGTGGGCTCCAAGTCCGCGTCTCAATATCAGGACGCAACAGCCGCGTCTCAAGGCGTGCGCGTGGGCTCGACGCCCGCGTCTCAGAACCAAGGCGCGTAGGCTCAACACCCGCGTCTCAGCATCAAGACGCGAGGGACCAAACCCGCGTCTCAGCCTCAAGGCGCGTAGGCTCCAAACCCGCGTCTCGGTTACAACTACCCCGATTATGGCGCCACTCACCGCCCAAGTAGCGGGGAAGTTGGCCCTCATCGTGGAGCATTTTCAGGGGCGCGTTCACCCCTGGGACCTCTATAAATAGCCCAGTCACAGACAGGCAAGACACACACAGACACGCGACACACGCGACAGGCAGCGATCAGCAATCAGGCTAGAAAGATACGGATTATCAAGAGAGACAACAGAGAGGGAGAGAGTCAAATTCTTCAAGTTAACTTGCTGCGTACAAGTTGCTCTTCGCCTACCTTCTCCTTCAGAGAGTTTTGGTAGACGGAGCTGAGCTACTCCTTCTACTAGAATCAAGCTCAAGTGCCAAATCGGAAGCCTCAAGTCGGAAGTATCTCTTGTAGGACGCGGAAAAATGGAAAAGCTGGTCGGGATGTAAAAAGTTTTCCTTGAATCAGATGAAAACAATTACAACGGGCTTAATCTTTCCGGTTATAAGGGAGGGAGGATGTTTGGATCTTGAATCCCCCCTTGTTTAATGCTGGGTTCTTCGTGTGGCGGTGGAGAGTGAATCTTGTTCTCCGTTGACCGGACGGCTGTCCTGACCGTCGAGGGATCTTCTCTCAGGCTGGTAGAAGGAGTAGCTCAGCTCCGTCTACCAAAACTCTCTGAAGGAGAAGGTCCCTCGACGGTCAGGACAGCCTCCGGTCAACGGAGAACAAGATTCACTCTCCACCGCCACACGAAGAACCCAGCATTAAACAAAGGGGGATTCAAGATCCAAACATCCTCCCTCCCTTGTAACCGGAAAGATTAAGCCCGTTGTAATTGTTTTCATCTGATTCAAGGAAAACTTTTTACATCCCGACCAGCTTTTCCATTTTTCCGCGTCCTACAAGAGATGGCGACTCCGCTGGGGACCACGTTTGTCACTGACGAACAAGCCGTGGCGCAAGACGATGTCCTCCGTAGGGGGAAAATGGTCGAATCGCTCATCGTCGAGTTCGACCAGGCGAAGTATGAAGAGTTTCTCTCTTCTGGCTCAAGAGCCCAAAGGCCCGTGTCTGCCGCAGGGTCTCGACGGGGAATGGCCCCGAGCCCCGCTCTGTCTCTCTCTCGGGCACCGCTCCTGCTGCCAACTGTGTCAAGCAGGACGCGCGCGTCAACGCCTCTCCGAAGGCCCGCGTAGCCCCAAGCACTGTGACGGCCAACAGCGCCACATAGAACCCGCGCGCCCGCGTCTCTCAGGAGACCCGCGTGGTCAAAGTGCTTGCTGCCCAACACCAAGATGTTGTCGGTTTCTCTCCTCCTCCATGATGCAATCGGAACGCCGAGCGTCGACAGAGAAGACGCGCGCATCAGCTACAAGTTGGAACCGTTGGTTGTCCAACTGAGGCTGGACGCAGCGCACAACCTGATGCCTTACCAGCGGCACGTCCAGTACGTGAAATCCGCGTTTGGCGGCCCAAGTGTGTAACTCCTCAAGTTGAGTCCTCTAAGGACCAACTGACCAAACGCCAGAGCGAAGCTTCTGCGTCTCATCAAACGCAGGAAGCATGCGTCCACAGGCGTGGGGCCCAGCAGCCCGCTCTCTCTCATCCGTCCCTGCCCGGACGCCCCAGGCATGAACGTGAGACTCGCGTCTCATCTCAACAGAGATGCCAGCCGCGCGTCAGACAGCCGCGACGCGAGGGCCGAGTCCCTGAAGCCTGCGTCTGTTCTGAACAGCGCATGGATGCCTCCCGTCTGCGACGTTGTGAGGCTAACCTCTTTGATCCCTCTTCCATGGATTTGAGGGATTATTTGAGGAAGAAAAGAAGTGCTAACCAGGTCACTTCGTCATGCTGCTGCCAACGGCTCATCTCCATGCTGTCGGAGTGCCATTGTGAATCAAGTGTGCACCAGTAGCCTTTAATTAGGCAGCTGACCTTGGTTCCCCCGTCAGCCAAAAGAAGGCGCTCCCATAGGAGGAAAACCTTCTCTGACGTTGAATACCGGAGCTTACTGCGAACATGACAAGCAGAAGCAAGGGAAAAGAACCTGCAATCAGCTCAGATGAGTCTGACTCCGAGCCAGAAGGGGTGTATCAACACACTCGTACCCAGACTGGGGCCATTCCCCGGTTGATTATAATGCCTTAGCCCATGGCATTAAAATGAATGATTCCCACTCCGCCGTGGTGGAATCAGGGGCTTCAAATTCTTCTGTTGAGAAGGAGACTTCTGCCTACATGACAGGCACTCCTGATGAAGCAGCTAGGCATCTCGAACAGGTCCAAAAGAGACAAATGGAGATGATCATGTCTCAACAGGAATCTATCGAGGCCATCAAGCGGGCGCTTGCGCAGCAGCTCGAAGACAGGAGGAACTCTCCTCCTAGGGGGTCGAGGAACAGAGCGAGAAAAGGGGGAAGCTCGTCTTCCGAACCTTCTGAAGGCAAACCTCAAACTACTTCCAGCTCGTCTAAACCCTCATCAAAGGGCGACCAAGACCCGGGAAAGGCTCATGCCAAGAAGATGAGTCAATTGGAGGAACGCCTCAATGCCCTTGCCAGTCGTAAGGACCTCCAAGAAGCTGGAGTGGTCCGGCCCTACCGGCTGAGTGGGACTTAGTCCCGTACCCTCCTAAATTCAAGGCTCCAACCCTCCAAGCCTTTGATGGGAAGGGGTCTCCTAACCAGCACATCTACTACTTCAAATCCCAAACCGGGAATGTAGTAGATAATGACGCTATCTTGGCACGTCTGTTCATCGGCACCCTGAAAGGGTTGGCCTTTGAATGGTTTATGAAGCTCCCGGAAGGTTCTATTAAGAACTGGGGCGACTTGGAGAAGCTGTTCCTAACACGCTTCTTCGAAGATGACTCGGAGGTCACAATGCCCACCCTTTTAGCTACTAGACAGCGGAAGGGAGAGTCCGTCAAGTCTTTTGTGGAAAGATTTCGGAACGTGGCACTCCGGTGTCCTAGCGATATGACCCAGGCCACCCTGGTGGAGACATGCCGCCACAACCTCCAGACCTCACTCCTTGCTCAAATAGGAGTTGCTGAGAGCCGCACCTGGAAGCAATTAGTCCAGCAAGGTGAACAGGCTGAAGAAATTATCGCCCGCGTCAGAGCGGAAGAAGGCAAGCCGCGGCCGGAGAGGTCTACTAGGCGAGCGCCAGACACATCCCTCCAGACGAAGCGGAAGGATAATTTGGCGACGGAGACCAAATCTCCTACCAAGCCTCAACTGACCAAGGCTAGTGGCTCTTCAAGTCAGCCACGCGCCAACAAGCAGTATTCCTTCAAGGAGGAACATGTCGACTCGCTCTTCAAGCTACTCAACAAGAGCAATCGACTGAAGCTCCCTGAGGCCAGGCGTCCTGAGGAAGTCGGCAAAACCGACAATCCCAACTACTGCTTGTACCACAGGATGTTGGGACACCCAACCAGAAGCTGCTATGTCTTCAAGGACATCCTTCAGGCCCTGATTGATGCGGAGGTGCTGAAACTTCGGCCGGAGCAGAAGAAGGTGACGGCCAACATGACCTCAGTTTTTCAGTTCGGGAAACAACTTCCAACTCCTGCGGAGGTCATCCCAATCCCAAAAGGAGAATTAAGAGTGGTCAACTCAGACCCTCACCAGCAGCAGAAGAAGGGTTTGGTACCTGTCCCTACGCCTCAAGGCGGAATCATGTGGGTCCACCCTGACTTAGTAGACACCCAGCAATGGACGACTGTAACCAACAGGAAATCCAAAGGCAAGGCAAAAGCTTCGTCCTGCCATGTGGTGTGTGCCTCCTCCCGAGAGACAGAGGATGATGTTCCCTCACTGACCGATTAAGAGGAGGAAACAATAGTCTTGGCCGCAGAACCCAACCAACCAACGGTGGAGACTCGTTCGGGACAGCCCTACTTAAAACAGTACGGCGAAGTGGCGGCAAACCCTCCACAACCAGCTGCAGAGCCTACCAGGCCCTCTACGAAGCCACCAGTGGAGAAGCAGAAGGAGACTCGATTCTCTCGAGCTCTTCAGAAGGGCATAGCGGAAGGAACCACAACGCCTTACCGCTTCGATGTCTTGGCTCAATTGGCCAACATCCCGGCGCGAATCACCCTATATGAGCTTCTGAGACTATCAAGTCAACCAGAGAGGCTCTGCAAGAAGCTCTGGCAAATGCTGAGGTCTTTATGACCCAGGTGCCAAAGGAGGAAGATGTAGAGAATTGTCTCCACACCTCCAGAATGCTCCCTGCATTACCTTCACGGCGGATGATATGCAGGTTAAGGGGAAGCATGATCGACCCCTGTACTTCACAGGCTATATTGGATCATCTGAGGTGAATCGCATTCAGGTAGATCCGGGATCTGCATTGAGCATCATGCCTTGCCGAGTCATGCAATATCTCGGCGTCCCTACCCACCGTCTGAGCCCTACACAGACAACAATCTACGGGTTCAACGCTAACGGCACTCGTCCAATGGGCAAAATTAAGCTCAAGTGCCAGATCGGAAACCTAAAGTCGGAAGTGACGTGCTACGTCATCGATGCCGACACTTCCTACAATCTACTGTTGGGACGACCATGGATCCACCGCAACTCCATCGTTCCCTCCACTCTCCACCAAGTCATGAAATACATTGACACGAGTGGGAAGGTGCAAACGTTGGTTGCCGAAAGGTATCCGTTCAAGGGGGTCGAAATTATTTCACCGATTCCCTCCTATATCAGGACCCAGTGGATGAAACCCTGCAGCCAGAGGAGCCAGACTCTGGTAATGAAGCCAACACCGAGCATGAGAAAGAAGAGTGCCTGTGGGAGTTAGAACCACTTGTAAAGAGCACTAATAAGCTCGAGGTTGATGATACCACCGACGATGCAGGCAGTTGGTACATTAATGAGAATTTGGATTTTGAGTATTTTTCTGCGTGCGCTTCTGATTCAATACCGTCGGATACTAGTACCGACGTGGACGATGACATCTGGTCGGCAATGAATGCTCTGACATCATTGCATGTACCAGTAAAATCATCTTTCGGGACGTACCAGGACAATGGTAGCGCGCAGGAATCTATATTTATGGTTCCGACCAGGAGAAAAGGCCAGAAACCAATCCTTTTTGGGCGAATGTCAACTGAGCCAACGCCCTGCGAAGAATCAGAAAGCGAGGAGGAACCTCCTCAGCTCGATCATTATGAGCCAAAAGCGCTCAAAATGATGAAACAAATAGGGTATGACCTAATCAACCGACCTGGGCTGAACTTCGGCAAAGGAAGAAGGACCCTGCTTCGATCATTTGTGCCGAAAGGGAAAGCCCCCGATTACTATCATCGGACACGCAGGGGGTTGGGTTATGTATCAACTCCAGTCCCATCAGCCTCCAGTTCTCAAGAATCGTCAAGCAACGATCATTCTTCAGACACGTCATCTTGGGAGTCAGATGTCAGTATCGGTCACCTCTTCAAGGAACTTTCAGTGAACATGGTTTCAACAAGCCACCTGGAAGACGAAGATGAAGAAATGATCCTTGAGGATACAGATCCTTGGATCAAACACTTGAATGCTCTTTGGGATACTCGCTTTGAACAGCGCGAGCCACCCACAGAAGACAAGGTCGTTCAGATCAACTAGGGGATGAGGCTAACCCTAAGCCCATCTTGATAAGTGAAGGCCTATCACCTTTAGAGAAGAAGGATCTGATATCTCTCGTGCAAGAGTACATAGACGTCTTCGCTTGGAACTACGAGGATATGCCAGGACTTGATCCTCAAGTGGCCATGCACCGCCTCAATATCAATCCGGACGTAAAAACCTGTCAAACAACAACAGCGACGGTTCCGTCCAGAGATAATGGAGGCGATCCAATCAGAAGTCAGAAAACTCATTGATTCTGGCTTCATACGGGAAGAACAACATCCCGACTGGGTAGCCAACATCGTCCCGTTGCCAAGAAGAACGGGAAGATCCGGATCTGCATCGACTTCCGCGATCTAAACGAGGCTTGCCCCAAAGACGAATTCCCATTGCCAATCACAGACGTCATGATTGACAATACTTGCGGATTCGAGCGAATGTCCTTCATGGACGAATTCTCAGGGTACAACCAAATCAAGATGTATCCTGACGACGAAAAGCATACCTTCTTCAGGACACCCCTAGGGGTATATTGCTACACCGTCATGCCCTTCGGACTAAAGAATGCAGGGGCAACCTACCAAAGGGCCATGAACGCCATTTTTCATCAGCAAATGGGCAAAACGGTGGAATGCTATGTCGATGACATTGCGGTGAAAAGTCGCGCTAAAGGCAATCACATAGCTGATCTAAAGCTGGTCTTTGACATCATGCGGGCTCATCAACTGAAGATGAACCCCACCAAGTCTTTCCTGGGAGTAGCCAGCGGCAAATTCTTAGGATTTATTGTGACCTCCACAGGCATCTATTTGGACCCGGAGAAAGTCCGCGCTATCCAAGAGATGCAACCCCCGAGAAATCTCAAGGAACTCAGGGGATTACAGGGACGACTGGCGTACATTCGTAGGTTCATCTCAAATCTCTCCGGAAGATGCCAGCCCTTCGCCAAGTTGATGAAGAAGGGTGTCTCGTTCATTTGGGACAACGCTTGCCAACAAGCATTTGAGGAAATCAAACGATACCTCACCCAACCACCAGTCCTTGCAGCTCCGGTGTCCGGGAAGCCTTTCCTAGTATATGTCTGGGCAATGGATCATTCTTTGGGAGCTCTACTAGCTCAGAACGATGATC
The DNA here is from genome assembly GCA_038442645.1 of Agave tequilana. Lineage (NCBI taxonomy): Eukaryota > Viridiplantae > Streptophyta > Magnoliopsida > Asparagales > Asparagaceae > Agave > Agave tequilana. Next base: position 26,789 of record JAVJIF010008964.1, on the reverse strand, counting down.
AAAGGCACGAACAAGCGATCTACTATCTGAGTCGAACAATGATCGGAGCCGAACATCGGTACAACCCGATCGAGAAGGAATGTTTGGCACTGGTGTTCGCCATTCAGAAATGCGACACTATCTAATAGGCCAGACTATAAATGTCATATCAAAAGTCAACCCCCTGAGGTTACTTATGACAAAGCCTTCCTCACTAAACGGCCGGCTGGCAAAGTGGGCCATATTGCTATCCCAATATGATATGCATTTTCTGTCACAGAAAGCTATCAAGGGACAAGCGGTGGCAGACTTCTTAGCTAAACACCGGATCCGAGGACAGTCAAAGTCTACGAGGATCTCCCAGATGAAGTGGCCGAAGTCTACCAGACTCAGACGTTGCTCGAGGGTCAAGTATGGCAGCTTTTCTTCGACGGTGCATCGAGAACAAGCCCCAAGGGACACACAGTAGCGGGGGTGGGAGTAGTGCTCGTCTCCCCACAAAACTATGTGATTCCCCGAGCTGTCTCGCTAACTGAGCCCTGCTCCAACAATGTAGCAGAGTACAACGCTCTGTTGATTGGGATGCAACTTGCCGATGAGATTGGCGTTAAAAATCTCGAGACTTACGGTGATTCTAAACTTATCGTCAGCCAAGTTCGCGGGGAGTACGAGGTCAGACACGAAGACCTAGTACCCTATCACAACGCGACTATCTGCATGGCCGAAGGGTTTACAAGCTTCTACATCGACCATGTACCGCGCAGACAGAATGCGCACGCAGATGCCCTTGCATCCCTCGCGGCCTCCTTAGCTCTTCCAGCTGGAGCAATGGAGATGATATTCGTCTACAGCCGCGACCTATATTGCCCGAGAAACTCTCTCGAGGTTTATCAAGAGCCGAAGGGAGATAGTGAAGGCAAGGAAGTGCTGGAGTTGTCAGCCGGTCCGGAGCCTAAAGACTGGCGATTCCCCTACATTGACTATGTCTTGTACGACATTCTGCCTGAAGACGTCAAAGAGGCGGCTGCCATTCGAAGGAAAGCCCCTAAATTCTACTACAATGCGATTACACGAACATTGTATCGTCGATCGCATGACGGGATCTTACTTCGGTGCCTCTCACCAAAAGAGGCCCAAGAGGTGTTGAAAGAGGCCCACGACGGTATGTGCGGAGCCCATCAACCTGGTCCAAAATTGGCACATCGACTCCAAAGATTGGGTTACTATTGGCCCAAGATGGTTACCGACGCCATCGCCTATGCCAAAAGGTGCCACGCTTGCCAAGTACATGGAGACTTCATCCATCAAGCACCAGGATACCTTCACTCGACGACCTCTACATGGCCATTTGAAATGTGGGGGATGGACGTGGTTGGCCCTATCAGCCCACCATCATCAAAGGGACATCGGTTTATTCTAGCAATAACCGATTACTTCTCTAAATGGGCAGAGGCTGTTCCTTTGAAAGAAGTTAAAGCCTCTAACGTGATCAAGTTTATAAAACATCACGTCATTTACCAGTTTGGTGTACCTCGGCGGATCGTCCATGACAACGGACCCCAGTTCATCAGCCAGGCTTTTCAGAGATTCTGCGCTAAGTTCAGAATCCAGAGTGTGTCCTCAACGGCATACTATCCGGCCGCCAACGGCCTCGCAGAAGCTTTTAACAAGACAATTGGCAAGCTTCTCAAGAAATTCGTCTCCAAAAGTCAACGCGACTGGAACGACAAACTAGGCGAATGCTTGTGGGCATATCGCACAACAGTACGAACCCCGACGAAAGCCACGCCGTTTTCCTTGGTATACGGGTGCGAGGCCGTGCTTCCACTTGAAATCCAAATTCCATCTCTACGCGTCGCCTTGACAGCGGAGATGACAACAGAGGAGAAGCATCGACAGCCACTCCAAGAACTGGAGGCCTTAAACGACAAGCATCTGCAGGCCCAGCAACAAATCGAGCTTACCAAGCTCGAATCACCAGAGCCTTCAACAAGAAAGTTAAAGTTCGAACTTTCAAGAAAGGTGATCTTGTCTTAACCGTCAGAAGACCCATGGTGATGACGCACAAGACAAAAGGGAAATTCTAACCCAAATGGGAAGGACCATTTGTAGTAGAGTCAGTCTACTCAAATGGATCATATCGCCTCATAACTGCAAATGGCGACACACTTATGATGCCAATCAATGGCAGATTCCTAAAGAAGTACTATCCCTAGATAGTATTCTTCTGCCGATCAAGTTAAAAGTACACCTCTGATCAAACATCCAACGCCTCCGACGGCTTAGGATAGGGGAAAATGTTGGCATTTAAGCCCAACATAAGTCCTCGATAACTCATCATGCTGAGGGGAATAGCATGGCTAGCCCAACTCAAACGGTAGTTGGTAAAGGCACCTCAAATCCGTTGATAGCTGGGGGTTTGCTAAAAATCCTAAGTGGACTTGATTCCACTACCTCCTCCAAATCCCTTACCAATTCTCATCCATAGAATGGTAGGACCACAAAATACAATCGTTACCAAGTTAACACTATACTTCTGGTAATGAGAACCTTCAATGCTCTTTGTAGAGTACAAATCTTGCTTGTCAACTCTACATTTCGCCAAGTTAATACTACACCTCTGGCACTTCAAATCTCACTTGTCAATTCTCATCCATAGAATGACAGGTCCTCAAATATCAACTTTTGTCAAGTTAATATTACACCTCTGACAAAAACTATTGTTAAGGTTAACACCACACCTCTAAGCAGTACGTTAAGTTTCTGTCAGGTTCAACATTACACTTCTGACAGTCACTTTTTCTTCAGTCTTCCGTATCGAAGCTGAAATGAATGATGCCAAGTTAACACTACACTTCTAGCATCAAAGTCATTGCTAAGTTCAATAATACACCTATGGCCATGACCTTTCCTCGACTTCATTATCCAGGTCGAGACGATCAATGCTAGGTTCAACATTACACCTCTAGCATTACCTCACTGTTAAGTTAACATCACACCTATGGCAGTGACATTCTCAGTTTTTCAAAACAAAACTGAAATATCTCTGAGTTAAGTTAATATCACACCTCTAACTCATATCCTTGTCAAGTTAACATTACACTTCTGACAAGATCAATTTCAACCCGTTAAGTTAATATCACACCTCTGACGGTAACAAACCCTCCTAGATTCCCCACGAGTCTAGTTTCACTTGTTATTTTCTTCAAATAGAATAACAGGTCCACCAAAAATCATCCCATTCCTGTCAAGTTAATATTACACCTCTGGCAGTATTATCATTCTTTGCTTCTATGCACAAAGGTTAAAGACAATGAAAGAAGCAAAAAGAAAAATGTCACTTTTATTGATGAATCAGGCAAATGAAAGTGATACAAAACGCTCTCTTATACAATAAGATTGAGTGTTACAATCAAAACGCTCTCTTATATAATAAGATTGAGCGTTACAATTAAGGAGTACAAAGAAGTCCCTCTCTCTCCCAGAGGTTGAACTCACTCCTCAGCTGCATGGCATTCCGAGTACAAGATGCTTGGAAGGGCGCAATGGTGTTTTTGAGATCGATCGAAAGCGCCATAGCTGACTTGATCCAGCGCCAGCAGCAGGTCCGGCAATCCTCATTCATCACCATCCCTTTCCCCAGCAGGCCATCCAATGGACTGTCCTTGAAGTCACCTCTGGGGTAGGGAGAGGAAGAGGATCCCATCCGCCGCCGCAACCGCCGGACCACCCTCGCCGCCATCTTCGGTCTATCCGTCTCTTGCGATCAGGCAGGAGTGGTGCAAGAGATCTGAAGAGACCTTGGCGAGGGTTGGGTCCTCGTCAGAGATGTAATATACTCTCTTATAGGTGACGAGGACCATAATATATTCTCTCATAGGTGAATGTTGAACGAGTTCGCCGACCGAAGTATTCCTCCAGGACCCAGCAAACCTGTAAGGAACAAAAAGGGAGAATTAGAACAATCTGCAACTTAGTGTAAACAGAGGAAAAACTAAGTCAGCAGAGGCAGACGCGGGAATGATCCACGCAGTCAGCAAACGCGGGAATGATCCACGCAGTCAGCCAGACGCAAGAGTGATCCACGCAGTCAGTCAGACGCGGGAATGACCCACGCAGCAAGCCAAACTGTGGCGTCAGCAGAGACAAACGCGAACCAGAACGCGGTCTCATTCTGCGCCTAAGTCAAAAGGCAAGACGCCGAAAAGGCACAGACGCCGAAAATTGCCATCTCCATGAACAGGAGTTGCAAGGTGCGAGTCTGAAACCTTATTTGGAATCCGTCCAAGGCATTGGCTATGAAACGCGCTAAGGCATTAGCCATAAAACGCGCCAACGCCAAGTGACAAAGATTCTTGCACTCTCGTCCAAAGAAGTTCAAGTCCATGGCACAAATTCCAGAAGGAATGCACCAATACAGACTTCATGAGGGGGGTCCAGATGATGATGCCAAGGTACAGGCCATGGTAACGAGATGGACTGCATACCCGTGGAGACCTCTGTCAAGAGCTGTACTCTCTGCACCAGAACGCAAGCGCGGGCGCAGAGCAAACAGATGTTCTCTCCTGAAGAGACCAAATAGGAGCTCAAAAGCCCTGGGTCATCTTCTGAGCCTTCCTCATCCATGGAGACAATTCTCTGAAGAAGATGAAGGTTCTCAGAGCGCTAAACTCTCAAAAAACAAAGCAGTCCAAAGGCAGGATTGAAGGGAGAAGGTGCGTCATATTTATAGGCAGCCCCGGATAAAGGCAGTTAATGACCCCGTAATATGAACCGCCGCATTAATAACTGCACAACTGCCAAAGTCCAATAAGGGATGGACGCGTGTAACGCCGCTTCGAGAATCGTCGCTGGCGCCGATCTCCAACCGCCCGCATTAAGGAGAAATTAATGCTCAAGCCCAATCAGCAGCTGACGCGTGGACAAATTGCTTCGGGAAACAGAGCGGAAAATCCGCATTTCTCAGAGATTTGACGTTCAAAGATCACACCAAATCTCTATGACAGGCTGTATGTAACGCCTGGGAGGTTACACCCAGACGCGGATTGAAGAGCTATATCCAACAGTCCGCCCCTCCGCGTCCCAGAAAGAGGCCCGCGCGAGTCAAAGTCGCATCCCCTCAGGGAACACTTAGTCCATTTTTGGATTAAGGGAAAATGCACAAGGCTGCGTCTCCCGCGTATGCCTAATCCGCGTCTTTCTTCGCAGCCGCGTCTCCCTACGAATGGATGCCGCGTCTCATGAATCAATGATGACCGCGTCTCCCTATGGATTGACGCTGCATCTTATCAAAAGGACTTAGTCCTGTCTAAGTTCTCATGAACTGAGAAGCCGCGTCTCACCCTGTGATTGACGCTGCGCTTGGAGACCGCGTTTCACTCTATGGATCAATGCCGCGTCTCATCAAGAAGACTTAGAGTCGACGCCGCGTCTCATTGAAAGAACTTAGTCTTGCCTAAGTTCAGCATCCACAGCAAAGAAGGAGAGGATAAAAGAAAAAAATATATATACTTTTATTTCAAAAAAAAAATGATAAAAGTAGATACAAGCACTCCTGGTGGGGAGAGTGCCCTCTTCTTTACAAAAAAAAAGGGGGAAAAGGAAAAGAAGGCTAAACGTCCTGATTCGCTAAGGAACGGATCTGCTCCCTGAGACGATGCATTTCATGCTGACGTGCCTTCTCGGCTTCCACCATGGCTTGGACCCGCAGCTCGTCTTCAGACAGGAAGGGTTTTGCAGCCAGCTGCGCTTGCAAAGATTCCACCCTGGAAGAATGTAGAGACAGGCTCTCTTCAGCTCGCGCCTTAGCCGCCAGTTGCTCTGCAAGCTCCTCCTTGATGGTAACGAGCTTCTCCTCGTTAATCACAAGCACAGCTTCTGCCTTGGCAATGGTCTCCCTAGCCTTGGCGATGGTTTCCCGAGCCTTGGCAATGGTATCCCGAGCGCTGGTGATGACATGCTCCGTGCTCTGCATGACAAGCTCGGATTCCCTTGAATCGTCGGCCAGCTTCTGACATTCAGCACGGGAATACTCAAGGCTACGGACCTCTGCATCAATCCGTGCTTCTGCCTCCCTTCGCTCTTGTTCTTGAGCAGCTAGGAGCCGGGTGAAGGTGGCCTGGACCTCACTAACAGAACTAGTACCGGCCAAAGATTTCAGCTCGCGTAAGTGGTCCCCCAGTTGCTCTACCACCCGCAGACACGCCTGGACAAGAGAGGTGCCTCCGGTTAATTCGACGTTCCCAGCCATATTTCTGAGAAGCGTCCAAGCAAAATTGAAGGAGCTGCTCCCTCGAAAGATGAGATCAATACATGACCTCATCGAAGCAAAGAATTGCTGCACCATCTGGCGTGCCAATTCCCCCATGCCGTCACCACTTGGGAAGCTTCCCGACCCCTCCTCTACCACAGTTGGATCCTCTCGCACCAGAGTTGCACCAGCCTCCGGTGCAACAATAGCAAGAGTACCCACTGGCGCTTCAAGAGGTGCCACCTTTGTAGTAATCTCCACGGCTGGCAGCAAGGATTCAACCTCGGCAGGCATCTCCACAGCCGATGATGGAAGCACGATCTCCTCAGAGACTTCAGCCAAGACTTGAGCCTCCTCAGTTCTCCCTGCAAGATATCACAACCTTAGCCACAAAAGTGAAAAGCAAGACATTTAAAATGTCGGAACACTTACCAGGTTGGAGAACCAAAAGAGAACCTTGTGCAGGGGAAGTCTCCCTGACTTCAGTAGAGGCCTCTTCACCCTGCGTCGCAAGAATTTCCTCAGCAGTGGTGGCTTCCCCAGCGAGAGCCTCCTCGGCTCCAGCGGAAGCCTCCTCACCCTGCAGAGGAAGAGCTTCCCCGGTCTCAATGGGTACCTCCTTTTCCAGCAAAGTGGAGGGTTCCCCAGTCTCAGCAGTTGCCTTCTCTTGAGGTATCTCGGCAACTGAAACCTCAACTCCTTCGGGCTGGGACGACTCCTGGACCATCTCCTCGACATGCAAGGAGGTGGTAGCCTCGACACCTTCGACCATCCCTGCAACATAATAGAAGAATGTTAAAGCATTATCTTCGAAAATGTAAATCAAGCCAGAAAGTGGAAAGGGTACCTTCCGCAGGAGTAATCGCCGCTTGAGACAGCGTTGTCGACGGCTCACCCCCATACATCTCTTCCTCCGAAATATGGGAGAACTTGCTCAGATCAGGAAGAGTGGGCTCATCACCGTAATCGACTTCGTCCTCAAACTCGCTCTCCCCTGAGTATGAAGAAGACGACTCCTCCCCAGACGAGGAAGACGACAACTCGACACGAGGAGGCTCCACGACCGGAGCCTTGCCTTTGAACACCCCGGTGGTAGGACTGGGGTCGACCTCTCGAGGACTAGAAACGAAGACAGACGGAGACCCAGTCTGTTCAGCCTCATCCCTCCTCTGAGCGGATTCGGGTTGAGCTGAGACCCCGGAATCTCAACGTCCCCTCCGCTCATTATGTCAACCTCGATGTCCTCGTCACCGATGGGAGGTTCATCAACAATCTCCCCTCTTCTGTAGTCCCGCGGTCTCTGCTATGCGACCTGGGAGCACGGACTAGAGGAGATTCCTCTTCAGCTATGTCCTCCTCCCTCAGTGCTCCAGTAACAGTAGGTACGTCCACCGGTGGAGAAGCTACAGCTATCAACGGCTCCCCAGCGCCAGGAGAGACAGTCGCTTGTACAGAAACTACCAGCGTCAGGTCTCTCCGAACCTTCTTGGGAGCAGGTTCAGTAGTAGAAGCAGCACGTTGGCGACGCTTGCCCACCACCTGTCGAGACTTAGTGGCCGGCGACTCTACCCTCGTTGACTGCGACCGCGTCCTTTTGGCTGGTGGCTCTGCCCTTGGTGGTTGCGGCTCTGCCCTTGGCAGTCGTGGCTCCGCCCTTGGAAGTCTCGCCTCCCCTCTCGCCCGCTTCCCGGCCTCCTTCTGGGCCCTCTGGTACTGTTCAGTAACCTTCGACGGCTTCCCGGACTCTACCTTTGCCTCGAGACTTGCATTGATGCTCTCGATGCATGAAGACGCTGGAAAAAAGTCTGGTGTTGGTTGGCCTAAGAGTACCAAGTGCAGAAGCTGAGACTTGTACGGCACTTGGGCTCCTCGACAGGTGTACGGAAAGATGCTCCCGTCCCTCCGGCCACGCTGTAGTACCAGGCCCGAGCTCCCTCGAACAGGTTCCCTTCAAAAGCGAGTCGAGGATTGGGGTTCCCGACATAGAGCTGATCATAGCCGAATTGTCGAGCAAAACGACTCGGCATGTATGGCTCAATGGTGCACGAGGTCCCTTGCCGGAAAAGTACATACCCGGGCCGAATGTTGAGCAACCACCAGAAGGCACCCCCGGATAATCTCGTGAAGTCATCAGGGCCCGCGGAGTCAACAAGCAGATCCCCGGGAGACACACCAGAGATCTGGGAGAGGCAGCGATTGAGTTGATAGTTCGAAGGGTCCGAAAGGGTCTTCCGGACATAATAGATGTAAGGCTCGCGCCACTCCGAACTCTCCAGCCGCTGTACAAACGGGACAGAGCTATCCCTCGAACGCACTGCCGTCATCAAGGCTGGGCAGTGCATCACATACCAAGCCATGAGGTATGTGTACGGCAGCTCAACCCGAGGGTTAGGACGCTTCACCGTCGGATTCCCTGCAGTATCAAGATACGGCTTTCCCTCGGAGTCTACAGTCTTCGGTGGCTCACAGAAACTCTGGGCCAGCACCCGCAGCCCGCTCTGAATACCGGCCACCATGGCCGGGAGAAGGGCTATGGGATTTCCATGAGCCAGGAGCACCGCCGGGTACACCACATCCGCGATAATAGCTTCATGTGGCAGCGTGGGCACCACACAACGCTTTAGCCACAGCATCAGAAAGTCCGCCAGCAGCGCTCGTTCGGAGATAGGGGTTCGGGCCTGATGATGAAAACTTTCAAAAACCAGGTCGGGGTCGAAACCGTCCTCGTTCGACTCCGTGGTGTAGAAAGGGTTGGGAGCATTGTCGATCCTCTCCTCAATCTCTCTATCAGAGCTGGGGGTCAGTCGAGTTAACGGACGGTCTTTGTGGCTGACATTGTTGAATAAGTAACTGGCCCAAGACAGTTGCTTAACTCCCTGCGACCGCCACTTAGTCAACTGGCCGCAGATGTGGAAGTGACATAGCACCTCCCAGTAGGTGTCATATATCGAGGGAAACTCCTCCTTCAAGTGGTGAAGCTCCGCAGTGGTCGGGACATATTCCTCATAGAGAATGTCCCCTGTCGACAGTCCTGAGACCTCATGCATCTCGTGAAGAGCGAGGCTCATCTCCCCGACCGGAGTAAAGAATGTCCCGGTCAAAGAGTTGTAACGCTCTAGAACTCCGAAAAATTTCTGAGAGCTTTGAGGGATTCCCCACCGCACGGCCCTGACTGCTGAGAACAGTCCTGCGCGCTTCAACAGACCGCCGAGCTCGGTAAGAACGAAGCCCACCAGCCGGCCCCACCAGTAGTTCTCCGTGGAATGGAACCATCCGGGCGCACGGAACGCGGCCGGATAATCACCCTCCGCGTCCATGAACGCATTAAGGAAGGTAGTGCCCAGCTGCGGTGTCTCTCCAACCGGAATCTCAGATTGACGCGATCCCGGAAATAAGCCGATAACCGACCTATCATGGCTATCGTGACGGTGCACTTTGTGAGAGCCCAACTCACCAAGGGTGATCTCAGGGACATATTGAGCAAGGTCCCATTCCATCTTCTGAGGGACGGACATGTGCTGGAAATAGGACAACGGGAACATCCTATCCATGTCCGAAAGAAAGAACCTTCCACCCCTTATCTCACGGAGCCATTTGTAGTTCCCCTCGTACGCACGATCTCCATCATCATGGATGCGATCTCCAAAGAGGAAGGCAGGCTTCTCCAGCTCGATGCCAGCATTCGTTGTGAATACTGCATCGGTCATAAGTACTCGAAGAGTCCTCCTGTCAACATTTGAGAGTCTCTCCTCACGAGCCTGCGACTGGTCAGCAGTCACAGGGACAGTCCTTTGCAATACAAAGGTCAAATTCCGGTCAGCACCACCCTACGTGTCCAAAGTGGCGTATCTTGGCAAGCGGAGCGGTAGGAGGTGGCGCTGCAAAAGAAAAGGACACTTAGTTAGATACCTTATCAGAAGCAAGAAAAAAGCTAAGTGTTCATAACCCAGACGCTGAAGAGACACTGGACGCGGGACTCATCAAATTCGCGTTCAGACCTGCGCCCAGACGCAGAAAAGAGGCTAGACGCAGGAGTTATCAGATCCGCGTCCAAACCCGCGAACCTGCATCCAAACGCAGAAGAGATACTGGACGCAGGAATCATCAAATCCGCGTCCAGACCCGCAGGATCCGCGTTTTGCAAACCAAGACTTATGAAAAATTTTTTCTAAGTGCTTGGACTCGGGTGCGTCACTTCGGGGGTGCGAAAAGAAAGGAGTTATCCACCTTAACTTTTCCGTCACCACAACCACCAGAAGTTAAAGAGGATAACTCTCTTCCTTTCGCGCCTCAGATTTCTAAACTCTGCCTGGACTCAGGCGCCAGATTCATCAAATCGGCACCTGATGGCACAGAACGCGACACAGAACGCAAGGATCAAATCCGCGTTCTGCAAACCAAGTCCGCGTCTAAACCCTTCACAATTAGAAATATTCTAAGTGAAGGGCCCGAACTGCAGGACCTAGCAGCGCCAGGTCATCAAACCCGCGCCTCGGTTATCAACCCAAAGACTGCGTCTGGGAATCAAACACGATCTATGTTATGTTAAGTGTTCTTAGGGTTCCCGTTAATGGCGAAAGTCACCTTGAAGAACCGCACCCTGTGTGGAGGAAGCGCCCCTCTGGGCCTCTGCGACGGTCGCCTTTGAAGAGGAAGCAATCGGCTTGGTTTTGGGTGCCATTGCTAAGTTCAATCCGAGGTTAAAAGAGCAAACAGCGAAGAAGATGAACAGGGGAAGAAATTCTCTTGTCTTTTTCAGTGAATGCGTTCGGAGAAGAAGAGGTATCTGCCCTTCTGCAACCTTTTATAGGCGCAAAGATTCGCGAAGATACGCGGCGTGTGGCCCGATAGACGCTGCAGCGAGTCAACGTTCGACGCGTGGAACAAAATCGTTTCAACGAACAGAGAAGATCATGCGCCACGGCCCTGCAGTGAGTCGTCGCTTGACACGTGGCACGGATCATTTAATGAACCGGGAAGTCCGCGCGCCAAAGGGTAAAATCCCGCCGGTTCCCCAGGCCAACTGGCAGCGCAATCATGACGTGGCTCGGACTCACAACCCGACGGCCGCGACTCTTCGATGGACATGCCCTGTCAGCATCGCCATAAATGCGCCCAGACAATCGCGTCTATTTCAAGAGATGCGTCTCTCTGAAGCTCGTGTCTTCCCGATTCAACTGAACATCGCGTCTGCCTTATGGAAGATCAGTCGCGTTTCCATTGCCAAAAGGTCGCGTCTCTCTAAGAAGTCGCGTCTTTAAAGCAGCACTACCTCTGCTTTTCAAAAGGGAAACCTGCGTTCAGTCTCCTGTTTCTGCAAATCAGTTCAACAGTACACTGGCACAAGCAGAGGACCAACTACTCCTGGCTTAAAGCGCACCCATGACAGACTCAAAAGCAATCGGGGAGGTTTAGACTGTGTATCTAGACACTCAATACGATCAATCCTGGTGGCTTCAAAGAGTTCAAACAGTACACTCACGAAGACCAACTCCAGACAAGATCAAACCCAGAGCATTAATAGTCTAGTCATGAAGGCAAAACCAGCTAGAGTCCAAAGTATTTCGAAATCCGTCCCAGTTAACTGCGGAATATCGAAAACTTTGGAGGGGGTTCTGTAGGCTGTCTAAAAAATCACCAAGACAAGCCATTTAAACGCAGAGATCCAAACGCAAGGCTAGAAGAGATATCAAGGCGCGTGGGCTCCAAGTCCGCATCTTAGCATCAAGGCGCGTGGGCTCCAAGTCCGCGTCTCAATATCAGGACGCAACAGCCGCGTCTCAAGGCGTGCGCGTGGGCTCGACGCCCGCGTCTCAAAACCAAGGCGCGTAGGCTCAACACCCGCGTCTCAGCATCAAGACGCGAGGGACCAAACCCGCGTCTCAGCCTCAAGGCGCGTAGGCTCCAAACTCGCGTCTCGGTTACAACTACCCCGATTATGGCGCCACTCACCGCCCAAGTAGCGGGGAAGTTGGCCCTCATCGTGGAGCATTTTCAGGGCGCGTTCACCCCTGGGACCTCTATAAATAGCCCAGTCACAGACAGGCAAGACACACACAGACACGCGACACACGCGACAGGCAGCGATCAGCAATCAGCGATCAGCAATCAGGTTAGAAAGATACGGATTATCAAGAGAGACAACAGAGAGGGAGAGAGTCAAATTCTTCAAGTTAACTTGCTGCGTACAAGTTGCTCTTCGCCTACCTTCTCCTTCAGAGAGTTTTGGTAGACGGAGCTGAGCTACTCCTTCTACCAGCCTGAGAGAAGATCCCTCGACGGTCAGGACAGTCGTCCGGTCAACGGAGAACAAGATTCACTCTCCACCGCCACACGAAGAACCCAGCATTAAACAAAGGCGGGATTCAAGATCCAAACATCCTCCCTCCCTTGTAACCGGAAAGATTAAGCCCGTTGTAAGTGTTTTCATCTGATTCAAGGAAAACTTTTTACATCCCGACCAGCTTTTCCATTTTTTCGCGTCCTACAGCAGCAACATGACGAAGTGACTTGATTAGCACTTCTTTTCTTTGTCAAATAATTTCTGAGATCCGTGGGAGGAGGATCAAAGAGATTAGCCTCATATCGTCGAGGGCGGAAGGCATCCCTACTCTGTACGGCTGGGACGCGGGGTTCAGAGACGCGATTCTCGCGTCATGGCTTCAGGACGCGCGTTCTGGCATCTCTGCTGATGAGAGACGCGACTATCGCGTTGCTGATTATTGCGTCGGGGCAGAGACGCTTGAGAGATGCAGGGCTGCTGGGCCCCATGCCTAGAGGAGCGTGCCTCTTGTACTCGATAAGGCATGCGAGTTTCGCCTTGGCGTCTAGGGAGTGGGGCTTCAGAGGAGCCAACTTGGTAAGCCTCACGTTTGGGCTGCCAAACGCGGACTTCGCGCACCGGATGTGGTGTAGCAGATACGCTGGTTTAAACCTTGCGTCCTGCCTCAGTTGGACGATCAATTGCTCCAACTTGCAGTTGACGTGCATGCCTCCTCTGTCGGCGTTCAGCGTTCTGGTTGCGTCGTGGGAGTTAAGAGAAAACCAACGACGACTTGGTGCTAAGGAAGAGGGTGGATTGGCTGGACACCAGAGGAATTGACCACGCGGGTCTCCTGAGAGATGTTGACGCGGATATTGCGCATGACTCGATTGGCCACATCCCTCACAGCAGCTGCCTCTGAGGGAGGTTCAAAGCGGATTTCAGGGCAAGTCCCCGTAGAGACCCTGCGGTAGGCGCGGGCCTTTAGGCTCTTAGAGCCGGAAAAGAGAAACTCTCATACTTTGCCTGGTCGAATTCTACGATGAGTGATTTGATGATTTTTCCCTTGTAGAGGACGTCACCTCTTACGCCACAACTTGTTCGTCAGTAACGAAAGTAAACCCCAGCGGAGTCGCCATCTCTTGTTTGGTACGGAAAAGGTGTAAAATTTCCTTGAATCAACTGAAAGATTACAACAAACTAATGCTCCGTGTAGCACCCCGTTCCCGGGATACGTACCCTGATACGTATCCCAAATTTTTTTCAATTATATTACTCAATTTTCTTCCTGTATGTGTTTTAAGTTGTGATTACTTATATTTTTGGGTATCGGATCTGGATTCTCAGACCGAGAGTAAGCCCTGACCCGGACCGGGAACCCGATACCAGCCTGTAGCCCGATTTGATTTTCTGGTAGTCTGATTTGACCAATTTTAATTTCAGAGACTGTTTTCTAATATTTTAGATTTTTCATGATTTTCTGGAATTTTTCAAAATTTTTCTGCAAAATCTCCAAAACGGTGTCGGTCGGCATCGCTGACCGATTCCCGAATTTTTAGTTTTCAAATGGGTTTGAATTTTCAGAAACGGCTTTCACAGTACTTCTTAGAATTTCAATTTCTATCTATTTTTTGGGATTTTTCTGAATTTATCAAAATTTGACCGATTCTGGTGTCGGCCGGTATCTCTGAAAAATTCCTGGATTTTTAATTTGAAAAGTACATTGAATTTCTAAAATCCGATTTCACAGTGTATCTTAGAATAATATTTTCTATTTTTGAGAATTTTTCGGTACTTTTCTGAAACAGTAAAATTTTCGCCTTATTTAAATAATAATATTTTTAGTGGCGATTTCTTTTCTGGCTTTTCCCTCCTCTACTCTCCTACTTTATGCTACCAGAAATTTTAACAAATAAAATAGATAATAATAAAAAATTTAAATATTTTATTTCCTTTTCTTATTTTATTTCAATTTTCTTTCTTTCATTTCTTTTTCTTTTATTATCATTAATTTCCCCCCCTCCCCAATTATCGGCTTAATCCACGCCCGTTGCCGCCCACCGCCGCCCGACAGCCATGGGCTGCGCATCCCTATCACCATCCCCTAAGCCATCAATCCATTCCCCTCATCCTCTATTAAACCATTTCATTCTCCATTTCAACACAAAATCCAAATCAAAAATCCAAAGAAAGAAATTAACCTCATCTTCTTCTTCACAACTCCAACTCACGCAACCCACTCTCGGCCGTCGCCTTCACCATCACCACCACCACCACCGGCCGTCTCTAGGGCCGGCCATCCCCTCCCACACACCTCCTCTCCACTTCTCCACTTCCATCAACCCCAAAAACTCCACCACCACCTCCAATTTCACCATAACCCATCTCACCTCCACATTCATTCTCTCCAAAATTCTCCATCACTACCACCAAATTTTTCACTCTAATCAACCCAACACCACCACCTCCTCCTCCTCTAAGTCCCCATCACCTCAAATCATCACCACAACCACCACAACCACCACCACCACCATCTTCCACATCCACCAAAATAACCACCACCACATCAAAGCAAACACCCAACACCACCTCCCTCTCCCCCCGGCCGCGCGCGCCGCCCCCACCACCTCCGGCGCCGCGCCGTCGCCGCCAGGCCGTCGGCCACCACCCTTCTTCTTTCTTTTTCTTTTCTTCTTTCTTCTTCATTTCTTTCTTTCTTTTCTCTTTCTTTTCCCTAATATAACACCCACTTTTCCTCATTCCAAAAACACCCTTCTCTTTATTCTCTTATTACTTTCCTTTTATTTCAACTCTACCCCTTCCATTTTTATTTCTAATTTCCTTTTAAAAACACCATATTTTCTTTCTCTTTTTCTCTCTCTCTTCTTCCTACAACTTTCTCTCTCCTCTCTCTCTCTCCTCTCTCTTTCCCTCTCTAATATTTCTATAAATATTTTTAATTATATATTTTAATATGTAATTACGGGCTAGTGGATTCTCGTGCGGGTCGCCGATTTTCCCAGATCTTTAACCGGTATTTTGCCCCGGTTTCAGGTGAGTGCTTTTTACTAAATTAAAAATAATTACCCTTGTATTTATAATATGATATTGACATGTGGATATTTTAAAATGCCTAATACTTGCTATGGTAATTTTAGTACATAATTGTCATGATATATTTAATTCCGATAATTGTCATGATATATTTAATTCCGATAATTGCCATGCTATATTTAATTCCGATAATTACCATGCTATATTTAATTCCGATAATTGCCATGCTATATTTAATTCCGATAATGGTCATGCTATATTTAATTTCGATATTCGCCATGCTATATTTGATTCCGATAATTGCCATGCTATATTTGATTCCGATAATTCCCATGCTATATTGGACACCGGTATTTGCTATGCTATATTTGACACCGGTATTTACCATGCTATATTTGACACTGATGTTTGCCGTGCTACACTTGGCCCGTGACTTCTGACACCAGCACTCAGTATTTACACCGGCACTCAGTATTTACACCGACACTTGACATGTTACACTGGATATGTTATTTATGACTCCGGCACTTGATATTTACACCGGCACTCGATATATAGACCCAGTACTTGATATGTCACCTGCACCTGACACATGGTATATGATATGCTTTCATGTGGTACAAATACCTGGACTTGACATCTTGACCCTTGACCGGACATTACTATCCCCGATACCTATATTATATGACATATTCATGGTTATCACTTTTACGGGGACTTGATTATTATATTATTATCATATATTTGGAACTCTTGTACTCCTGTATACTTGAACCCCTGAAAAAGGGAGGCTCCTGACATTACTCCTGATATTATACTCTTGTTGACCCCCGTAATAGGATAACCATGAATATAGATTACTATGAATACTCTGTGGACATTATCACCAGACAAATTATAATAATTAGACAACTTACACCGGGATGGGGGAAACTGATGACTACTGATATAGTCTCCATGTTTATGATGGTCTTATAGTGTCGCGCGGCCATATATTTAGATTCGACCTGGAGGCCACCAGGCGTTTCCGTGGGGTGTACTGGCACCCCTACTCCCTTACCTGCCAGTTGTACCATAAGCCCCTGGGCCTATTCCTGTGAGAGCGGTAACATCCTATTCCTGTTCGGGCGTACAATAAGTCCTGGTACCTAGCGGTACGTTCTGGCTCAGTACCGGATACTCCTTGACCGTTGTTCCAGGCACGTACGGGACCCATTCTAAACATGGTTCGTCGTTCCCCATCAGTTTCCAATAACTTACTCTTCGGTCTGTATGCTGAGGTATGTGGGATGGGACACATACCGATACATACAAATCAGATGAGTCTTAATAATTAATAATAACATGCTCCTGATATAGGACTAGCTATACTCTTGACCTATACTGCTCATCACTTATACATGTGCTACCTTGTGAGATTACTCGATTGCTTCCATACTGTTTCATTATTATTGTGAAGGTAAAGTCAGGTTATATAAACTCAGATTACAATGACGTGAGGTATAGGGTATATATATGAGGGTTTCCTTGTTTAGATTATTCCTTCGACGTACTAATCTCACTGATCGGTAATGTGAGCTTATATAACTGATTTCCTGTAGTTACTTTACTTACTGTCTTATTTCATGTTCATACATACTTATATTCACAATACACATTTCCTGTACACATGTATCTGTTATGCACACCACCTGGCTTTTTTATATGTACTCGTTGGGGTTGTTAACAACCCTGAATTCTCATATCCAGATCCTGGAGTCTGGACCTTGGTGGCTTGGCTGGAGCTGATCAGAGTGCGCAGCGGATCCTCCCGTGGTGATTAGAGTGCAGCAGAAGCTCGGTTATCGCTGTAATCCTTCCTCCCTGCATTTCTCCTGTTTGGCTCCTGAGGTTCCTCTTGCTGCTCGTGAGCACTTCTCTGTTTTTGTACATCTCTTCATGTATTATGTACTTTTGTACTTTCTGGTGATGTAACATTTATGTAATGTCGTATTATTCTTTATGATAACATGTACTTGCGTTATTTCTGTTGGAATGTATGTACCACTGTGCTTCCGTCTCTGATTCTTTCCTATACTGATGCTTAGCGTATATACGTAAGGGTATTTCTGACCTGCGTATATACGTCGCAGTGGCGTCCCCGTACCCGCCGGATCGGGGCGTCACACTCCGACTACAAGGGAGGGGAGATGTTGAGTCTTGAATCTCCCTTTGTTTAGTGTTGGGTTCTTCAAGTGGCGATGGAAAGTGAATCTTATTTTTCGTTAACAGAGTGAACGGCGAGAACTTCTGAGGATCTTCTCTTCGGATGGTGGACGAAGTAACACAGCTCTGTCGATCAGAAATCTCAAGAGATAGTAGGCAAAGAGCAATTTGTACTCAGCAAGTTAGCTGAAGAGTTTGACTCTCTTTCCTTCTCTGTCTCTCTCTCTCTCTCTTTGTATGTGTGTCTCTGTACGTGTCCCTCTCTCTATATGCGTCCGTCTATGGGCCTCTCCGTCTATGCCCGTCCCTCATGGCGACGGGCTATTTATAGAGGTTTCAGGAGTGAACGTGTCCCCTAAAAATACTCCACAATGGGGGCTAACTTCCTCATTATGTGGGTGGTGATTGACCCCATAACGAGGGAAGTTATAACTGAGGTGCGGGTTTTGACCCACGCGCCTTGATGCTAAGACGCGGGTTTCGACCCACGCTCCTTGGTGCCGTAGTGCTGCTGAGTTGAGACGCGGGTTTCGACCCACGCGCCTTGGTGCCGCAGTGCTGCTGAGTTGAGACGCGGGTTTTGACCCACGCGCCTTGGTGCTGCAGTGCTGCTAAGTTGAGACGCGGGTTTCGACCCACGCGCCTTGGTGCTGCAGTACTGCTGAGTTGAGATGCGGGTTTCGACTCACGCTTTTTGGTGCTGCAGTGCTGCTGAGTTGAGACGTGGGTTTCGACCCACGCGCCTTGGTGCTGCAGTGCTGCTCATGATTAGCCCTGCGTTTGAAACTTAGAATTTTACTTTTTGGTGACTTGTCTTTTAGTGATTTTTAGACAGCCTACACAATTGTACGTAGTTTTGCAAAGTACTGCGCAGAATACGTGAAAAAATGTTGTATTGGGAGACCCGCGTTCATTATCCCATATGCACCATAGCGGGAATATAATTGTCTTAAGAAGATTTGCTTTATGCGTAACTTACTCCAAAATCTGGTTCTTCTTTTGTTACTCTGTCTGTTTATACTAACGTTCAGTTTTACAAGAATACTATTAATAAATATTTATCTTGTATAAATATTGATTGTGAAATTATCTAATTCTAATATATTCTCTGTTTATTTGAACTAACGTTCTTATTGCAAGGATTATGCTAAACAAGGTATTCATGCTGAAATATTTATTTTAATAAATACTATTGGTAGATAAATTTTTGTTGAATTATCTTGCTAATTATTACTAGTACGAGACTTACTAAATACCAGTCTGATTAGTGTCTAAAGAAGATATTTGAAAGGTGGTTCTGTAATTAAGGAATGTTCAATTGAATAGAAAACCTCTCACCTGATTTTCACTGACCTGGTTGATTGGACTAGTTAATCTTGATCTCTTGATTGGTTGTAAGGAATCAATAATCTAAGACAATTAATGTATTAAAATTGCTAACTTCTGCTTTGCATTGAACTATAGAAAATGACTATACTAATCAAGAGTACCAATGGGGCACTAAGTATATCGAACTAGACTATGATGTCTACTTTTCTTCCTATACCCAAGACAGAGAATATGAATCAAATGGATTCAGTAAGTTGTGTGCTAACTTAGTATAAATCACCAAAATCATAGCATTATACACTCTTCATCAAAATGAGATTGCTAAAAAAAAGATCATAACTTTAAAAGAGATGATCATTCTCATACTCGTAAGTTATGAATCACCACAGAACTTGTGGGGGGAAGCCTTATTAACCGCAAATCAGGATACTCCACAAGATTTTTGTCTTGTTTCATTAGACTTGTGACATGGAAGGCCTCATTCTTATTATTACCTTAAAATGGGGGTGTCTTGCAAAGATACTAGTGCCACTACCTAAGAAGACTAAGTTGGGATCTAAAATGTTGGACTGCATTTTTTTTGCCTTGAATAGTAGCACCTACAAATTTCTGGTACTCAAATCAGAAATACTGGATATTCATGTAAAACATGACTATTGAATCAAGAAATGTTGTGTTTTTGAATATATCTTCCCGTACAAACGAAAAGAAACATGACTTTTAGGAAAAGAACACATGAAATATCGTTCGGGGACGAAAGCCCAGTGAACCAACAGTTATGTAAAAGTTGAACCAAAGAGTAAGAGATCGAAAATCTCTAAATCTTTTAGTCCAAACTTCGTAGCATAAGCGATTGAAAGCGAGCCTCAAACATTTGAGGAGGCTACACCTACCCCAGAAGCATAAATGTAGAAAGAAGCTGAAATAGACTCCTAAACACTGGTATGAGAAGTTTGATAGTGTCATGATCAACGATGGTTCACTGTCAACGAATGCGACAAGTGTGTTTACACTAAAACAGTTTGAAATGCATATATTATTGTATGTCTCTATGTAGACTACATGTTGATACTCGGGACTAATATTAAAGTTATTAAGTCCACTAAAAGGATGTTATTGAACAACTTTGATATGAAGGATCTGGGTGATGTTGATGTAATTTTAGGAATTAAAATTACTAGAACTCCAGATAAATCAATTTATCTCAGTCACATTACGTAGAAAGAAATAGAAAGACTTAAGGAACATGGGATCAAAGGGAATGCAAATCTTTTCTCCTACACATCCACCTTCACAAGAATACAAGAACTGAAAAGTGACAGTTGGAGTATTCTCAATTCATCGAAAGTTAATGTATTTAATGAATTAGATTAGACCTGATATAGCTTACGTCGTAAGCAAATTAAGTAGATACACTAGCTAATGATGATCACTGGATTATCCTACTATTACTACTAGACTACGTATCCAACACCAAGATATATGCACTGAGATATGAAAAGTATCTACCTGTACTTGAAGGGTACAGTGATGCAAATTGGATTGAAAATTATGAGGAATTAAAATCGACCGGTATATACATCTTTACTCTCGAAGGCGCAGCGTTATATTGAAAATCCTCTAAACAAACATGCATCGCCCGTTCCACAATGGAATCAGAATTTGTAACCTTGAATAAGGCTGGAGAAAAAGCAAATATATTTTACAATTTTTAGAGGATATACCACTTTAGCCTAAACTAGTGCCCGTCATATGCATTCACTGCGATGATCAAGCAACGATATCTAAGGCACAAAACTTTGTATATAACGGTAAGTCTAGACACATTCGTCATAGACATAACACCTTTAGGCCGTTACTCTCAAATAGAGTTATCTCAGTTGACTTTGTGGCGTCAAAAGATAACTTAAAGGATCTGTTCACTAAAAGTTTGAGTGGAAAGTGTATAAACTGTGCATCGAGGGGAATGAGGCTAAAAAACTAACCATACCGTGTCAACTTAATGGAAACCTCACTTAGTGAATGGAGATCTCACAGACTAAGTTCATGAGGAAAACTGATTATGTTTGACTCTGCGAGTAAACACTTAGGAGTTTGACTCCAACTCATTCCTATAGTACAAAAGGGTTTGGATAAGCTTAACACTTTTAAAGATGCCTATATCTTGTTATCAAAACAAGTGTGGTAGACTAGATTAATCTTAATAGGACGATCACCTATGTGAATGTAGAGTTAGGTCGACTTTTTAGGAGTTTCTATGAAGGCTATGATTCCCTAAACACACTCTCCAAAATAAAGAATGTCCAGGGCCGAAATGAATACACCGAGAACAAAATTTAATTTTGAAAAGTTACTGTGTAAGGCCTGTTGACTTGGTTTACATAAAAAGCCGATAGTTCAAGACCTAATTCACTGATTGGCCTGTAAACCTGATAAAACTTTGTTATGGAAGGTTCAAGATCTAGTTTATCTATCCTGATGTAGTTTCTTTTCTAAAGTGTCTTTCACTATAAAATCAGTCTCATTGTGTGTATATTTTCTTGAATCTCCATTCATTGTACGGGATTGTTGAAAACTTGAAATTAACCAAGTCAGTTTTTAAGAAAATTTGAGCTAAATTTTATGCGAGACCCGCCGGTCAGAATGCGCGAGAGATGGTTGGAATGTGTTCTCTTTCCATTGGCGATGAACATGATATATTCATATGTTCAATTTCATTTCCGAATGAATGAGATATTCAAGTCAGAAGTTAGCTTAGAACAAGAGCTAAATGAAACCAAAAAGAGTGCAAAAATTTATCCCAACATAGAAAGTGGTATGTGAATGAATGTGTCAGTTCGGCGAACGAACATGTTTTCAGAACGGTTATGCCCGTTTCGATCGAATGGATATGTCTGTTCGAGGATAACCTATTTTGGCCGAATGGATGTGTATATTCGACGGACAAATGTGTCTGTTCGGAAAGGTTGTGCCCATTCCAACCGAACAGATGTGTTTGTTCGGAAGGGTTCCACCTGTTACAACTGAAAGGTTTCCTCCAATTCCTCTATAAAGGCAGAATACCACTACAAAGAACTAACCAAAAACAACTCGAAATTTATTTTCCTTTTTTTCCTTTCTGAATACAAGGTTTGTTCAGATAAAATTCTCTTCAGAATTTTGTAGTCTTTTGGTCCGTTCCTACTTCCGGTCAAGTGAAAGGTACGAGTTAACTTTTATTCGACTGTATATAGTTTTCCAAAGTGTTGCGTAGAACACGTGAAGGAGTGTATATCTTAGGAGACCAACGTCCATTATCTCCATTGCAACATAGCGGGGACGTAATTGTCTTAAGGAGTACGTGTACCTCACTTCAAAATCTGGTTCTTATTCTGTTACTCTATCTGTTTATACTAACGTTCATTTTTGCACGAATGTTATTAATAAATATTATCTCGTATAAATATGATTGTGGAATTATTGAATTCCAATATATTCTCTATTTATTTGAACTAACGTTCTTATTACAGGGATTATGTTGAACAAGATATTCATACTGAAATATTTATTTTAATAAATATTATTGCTAGATAAATTATTGTTGAATTATTTATCTTACTGATTTATTATTAATACAAGCCTGAATAAATACCAGTTTGATTGGTGTCTAAGGAAGGGCTTTGAAAGGTAGTTTTGTAATTAAGGAACGTTCAATTGAACAGAAAATCTCCCACCTGATTTTCACCGACCTGACCGATTAGAATGGTTGATCTTAATCTCTTGATTGGTTGTCTGGAACCAACATTTCTTGATTGATGAGGTGTTTAGTTTAATTCCAAAACAACTTGGATGCCAATGTGAAGATAAGTTGATTTTGGTTTCTTTTTGTAAATACAATTTAAGTTTTATTTTTTTACTATTGTTAGAACATAAATATATTACTCTTAAATATCATTATAATTTTGAAATTTTAATTTAATAACAGAGACTTAATATGCACGAGACAACTATTATCGTTTTCCATGCAGCCACCAATCTGCAATTGTGAACCTTCTTATCTTGATTAGCGCGCGAGTGCGGGTCCCACGATATTGAAAAAAAATGAAACACTCCCTTTCCACTTCTAATCCCAAGATGCCAATTCATTCTTGGCTTGACATTAGAAACTTTGTTTATCCTCCGTGCTACGAGTGTAGCTTGATAGAGGTCCATAAAGCATGCCACCGCTGCATGAGATTGGGGAGATGACGGCGATCCTAATTACGATAGGAGTACGCAACTCAGAATGAGTCAGAGTCCAGCTCAAAACTCAACACGCTGACTTTGTTGGTTTGGATGAATTTGATAACTTAAAAAGCTTCCGCGTGCTCTGCGGTGGCAGTTTTTTTTTCAAGAGATTTTTTTTCTCATCGCGATCACGGTGAGCTGTTAGTTTGAATGGGCCTTATCACTGGTGGGTCCTCATTGCTTACAGTAAGCAAAAATTTTGCATTCTTCAATTTTGAGACATATTACGTCTGGTTAGGTGAAAGAAAAAATAGAGTTCACATCAAAAGAGGTAACATAGAAATTTGACGTAAATTTTTATTTTTTTTTAATTTTTTGGGTCCTCGGCAACCCAATCCAAGGTCAAGCTTGAAAACGGCTGGAAAGTTCTGCAAAAATGGGCCTCATTTTTCTCAGCCTATTTTCTATTTTTTCCCCTCTAGTTTTCATTTCTTTTCTCTAGTTTTCATCCAATCAAAAGACCGAAAATGATATAAACTCATATACATATCTTTAACATTTAATTAATTCCTTCATTTAAGTCATGATCCCTACAAACATTTTGATCTCTACAATCTCTCTGTGATGGAAATGAATTATACACCACATTCCATATATAAAGAAGGCTTTTGCATGCGTTCTCTAGAAAATGATTCCGGCTATGTACTTATCTATTTTAAAAAAATTGGTTAAAGTGTACTAATACTCTAAGATTTTAAAGATATTGCACTTTAATATCTTATTGTTTTTTTTGTTGCACATAAATACCTTATAGTTTTTGAGAAAAATGCAATCAGAGCCTGTTAATAATAGAGCTAAAAGGACAAATTACTCTTATCTTCCAATTTTTTTCATGACAAATTTTAAGTTCTAAACTTTCTTCCAAAGAAACACAACATGAGAAAAATATGATTAAATTTTTCTCAAGAAAAATGTGACACATAATGATTCTGAGAGGATTATTTTTTATGAAGAAAATTTCTTTATGATGGTTTTGAAATTCTCCAAGTTAATCCGAAACAAGCTATATATTATTTCAAATTTTGTCTTAAAATTATTTTCTAAAGTAATTTGGGGCGACAATTCTTGAAGAAAATATCACTCCATAATAATAATAATAATAATAATAATAATAATAATAATAATATAATAATAATATGTGTAAGAAAGAAGAAAAGAGTTAAATGAGGACAAGTATTGAGTTTGTAGTTCATGGGTATTGAGTAATTAGATAAATAAGGTTTTAAAATAAAGATGAAGAAGATGATAAAATTGTCCAAAAGAGTCACATATTTCTCACATGGAAATATTAAAAAGAATATTATAAAAGTAGGTTAATTGAAAGTATAAGGTGAGATAATAAATAATATAAGATATTTATGTTCAACAAAGAAATCAATAGGCTATTTAAACACAATATATATATATATATATATATATGGGGTTACTGTACCTCAAACGACGGCTGAGTGAGTTTCTCAGCCGGCGGTGACGTGGCTGAATATATGCCACATATCGGCCGCAGAGTGTAGGCGCAAAAAAAAAATCAAAAAAATCCCGCCTAAACAATCGTGAATTAAATTGGCAAAAATACCTCTTTTTTACTTCTAAACTGGCATAAACTCATCAACAAACAAAATTTACCTAAAAAAATTTCAGTTCAATATATCTACAGTTATAAAATTCGTAATTCTACTACATCGAAAATATAATAGAAAAAAATTGGATCAACATAATGTAAAATAAGCAGAAGCATTGAAAAGTAAAAACATGCCATGGTCGCACACTTAATACAATATAACTTTTAATTTTATATGACGGCTGCGACACTAGTCGCAGTCATAGTATAACAAAACTTTTTTATATCACGTCTGCGACTCTAGTCGCAGTTATAGTATACAAAACTTCTTTATATCATGTCTGCGACACTAGTCGCATTCCTTTTTCATATCACGTCTGCGACCCTATATCACGTCTGCGACCCTAGTCGCACTCCTTTTTAATATCACGTCTGCGACACTAGTCGCATTCTTTTTCATATCACGTCTGCGACCCTATATCACGTCTGCGACCCTAGTCGCATTCCTTTTTAATATCACGTCTGCGACCCTAGTGACATTCCTTATTCGCAATGCGACCTCCTTCAGCACTGCGACCAAAGTCGTAATCTTCTTTCGCATCGCTTATGTAAAAGATTTTTTATATTTTTACATAGTAGATTAGCCATGCGACCCTGAGATCAGTTCGCGTATATCACATCTTATAAAAATACTATATTAATTACACTGAATTAAATAAAATAATTAATATTCTATCTACCGTGATATAACAACAGTCTAGAAAAAAGAGATGCACTAATGTTAATCTCGATAAAGGAAAGATGTGCACCATACATAATCTAAAGATATAGACAAAATATTCTATAAAAAGTTAATTTGTACTTCACCTAGTAAACCTCTAAAAAAAAGGAACTCTTCAGATTCTCCCGCCATAAACTCTTCACATTATTGACCTTTATATAATGCTTGTAACTAATATATTATCTCATACCTAAAAACTATATTTTTTCTCTTCCTTTTCAATTTGATTTCAAAAACTTCCAACTAACAATTCATTCTTGAATCATGTCTTCCCCATCTTCTTCCTCTGAACACTTAGGTTTCAACTTCAATCATTTCCCCCACTAGTCCTTTTTCTTCAGGGTATTCTAGTGAATCTGATACCAGTCTGGACTTCACTCCTTTTGACTATCTCACTCCATCAAATAATATATTAACTGATCCTCATATTCATGAGGATGATGAAGTTTTCATGTGGGGTTAGTGAGGAGGACATTATTCCTCTACCACTTGACGAAGACATGCTTGATGAAAGCATGTCCTCTGATGCAATAAGCTCGCTTTCTCGCAACGGATCAGACGAAGAGCTTGATAGAGACGATACATTCTGGGAGTTTATCGGTGAGCAAAAAAATCTCAAAAACAGAAAGATGATGAGGAAATAAGTGATGAATAGGAAGACCAGGAGAATTAAGATGACGAATCTGCTTATGATGGTGATGATGATGAGGATTAGGATTTATTGATCTTCTGATATTCAACGTTATTTTGTCTTCTTTTAAAAGTTTTTAATGCTCTTTTTTTTAAGGTCTCTTTCTCACCATATTAACTTTATAAGCTTTTTTAATGATCTTTTAATTACATATGAAACTGCGATCACGATCGCTGTTCAGTCATAAACAGTTTGATCATTTAAACTATGTAAACAGATAATACTGCATCATCGCAATCCTCTCAAATCAGTATATTTATTATATATTTCACTGTATATCACAAATTAGAAAACTACAACTGCTGTTCTTAAACACTGCGACAATAGTCGCGCAGTCCTACTACGCATGGAATAAGTAAAAAAATTCATAATTTATAGGCGGCTAAGATAGCAGTTACAGTGAAGCGCAAAACA
>JAVJIF010008963.1:40000-101185 GCA_038442645.1 Agave tequilana | reverse complement strand
AATCCGCATTAAGTTCATTAGATTAGCATAATCACCTATTCACCTCCCTCTATGTGATTTTTCAATTGGTATCAGAGCCTCCGCTCCTGATATTTAGGTTTAACCACCTAGGAGTGAGATCTTGGTTTGCTAATCTTCATTTGCATTTTCATTGCACTCATTTAGTTTGCACTCATGGATAGCCCTCCTATGTTTGACCATTTTAGACTTGATACTTGGAAGGTCAATATGAGTAGGCATTTAAAATCACTAGGTCATCTTGTTTATCAAGCCTCCACTTTAGAATCCTTTCCTAATAGTAGTAAACACAAAAAGGCTAATGCATTAGCACTTAGGGCACTTAGAGCATCTCTCAATGAAGATTTTTTACATGTTTTTGATCACTATGATTCGGCTTTTGCAGTTTGGAGCATATTAACTTCTCCCGAGCTACCAAGGATTCAACAAGTTGAGGAGATGTAGGAGAGACAAGTCCGACGAGCATTGCCTCATGGTCCAAGGGAAAGACTCCCTGAGTTACAATCGGATTCTCAATTAATGATTGCTCTAGTTCCTATTGCGATGGTTGTTTAGAAGCTCAAACTTTAAATATGGAACTTGCCACAAAGCTTGAAAACTTCTTGAAAAATACACAAATTTTTGAAAGAGGATAATCTTGTTTTGAAAAATGAATTAAAGGATTTGTGCTCTAATTTTGAATTGGTTTTGCAAGAGAAGGAAGAGATTACTAGTGAACGTGACTCACTAAGATCTCAACTAGAACCTTGCCCTTAATGAGATTGATATTTAAAAGGCAAAACTGATTGTGATGATGTTGTGAAAAATAATGAGGTTTTCTCTTCAATTGATTTTGTTTTAAAAGATAACATTGTTTTGAAAAATGAAGTTGATTTCATTACAAAAGAATTGGATTTGGTTTTAAAGAAAAATGAATCTTTAAAAATTGATATAGATTCTCATGTTGTCATGCTAGTATAGCTTCTTGTTCTAGCACTCTATTGCATGCTCCACTTTATCTTCAACTATTGAAAATGACATAAAATGTTTTGAAGAAAAGTGTAGATGTTTTGGGCTCCACACTTGAGCCAATGTACTTTGAATCATACACGCTTGGAAACCTTGGTTCGCAAGAAATAAGTTCCAACTTTACATGTACACCCATCACGACATACTCATGCTCATCACGCACACAACCATAACATGTATGCTCATGTGTACACTTGTACACATTGTGGTCGAAAAGGCCACCTTGCTAGATTTTGTTATGATCGTGTTATCATGAAAATTTAGCAACTAATCTTGTTTGGGTTAGAAAAGATACTAACCCCCGTGGACCCAAAAGAAAATGGGTACCAAAGACCACCTCTATGCTTTTTGATGTAGGTGGAAGCTCTCACATAACGTGAGAGTATTGGTGCCTTGAAGTGGATGCGTTCCAAGCTTAAAGAAAACCATTTTTGGATGCATCACTTTCAAGGGGTGTTTGGTGGAGAGGACCACAATTGGTTTGGAGAACTAGAGAGGTGCCTTCATCGTCTTGGTATCATTCTCTAACTCCCGTTTTTATTATGCATGTTTTCATGTTCATCAATTTATAGCATGCCATGGTTTATTGTTCATATGCTTATGTCATGTGATTAGATTAGTGTTATACATGTTTAGTTACTTGAGACACCCATGTTTTATATAGATCTATATTTAGTGTTCTCACCTTATTTAAACTAATATGTATGCACTAGATCTAATGCACATGCATATACATAATGATCATGTGGATGTTTATGATTTTTGTTTGTGTTGAATCATGTTTTGTTTAGTATGTTGAATGCCATGTTTATTAGACCTTTGACATACATTATAGCTTTTGAGATCACCCATATTTAGATGGACCCATTTGTTGTGTTCTCACCATTGTTTGGCTATTATGTATATCTTGATCTAATAGCATGTGGATTTACATAATGACCATGTTTATGATTTTCATGTTTGATTTATATCCCGTTTTATGCTTAATGATTTGATTACTTGTTTAGATGTTAGTTTTTCATTAAGACTAGAATTTATACTTGTACATATAGTGGGACACAAATAAATCTTTATATATGTTTGTTCTTGGATGCTTATTTGTACCCATTAGATGTGCTAGTATAGTTTAGTTTTGATGATTCATGCATTCTAACTTGTATTCCTCATTTTGAATATGTTTTTATGATCATGTGTTTTAACTTCATGTATATGTCTATCTTGTCCAAACTATTGATTTACATGTACATCCTTGAGCCACGTGCCTTCATGCATATACTTTTGTGGACTCATTATGTTTAGGATATGTATGTATACTTTAGTTTTTACATGACATACATATGCCTTGAAGTTTGAATCGTTTTGATGATTTTCATGTTTTTAGGTAATTTCTATTGGTAATGAAAATCTAGTTTTTTTTTTCTTCATGTTTTCATGTTTTCAAGGAATTTCATATGACTTAATTGAATATTTTCATGTTGATATGTGTCACATTATACTTGTACACTCATTTATTAGTTTACTCATGATTTGTTTTTGATAGACTATGATATGGGCTTTATGGACTTTGAGTGTTTAGTGATCATGTGATTTACATGTGTTTCATGAAAAATAATTTTGTTTTATTCCTTGCTTGAAGGATTTCGTACTAGTTTAAAATTTTTCCCTTTAACTAGTTCGTATTCTTCACTTTGGTAGAGATTTTCAAACGTACTCTATTTTCAAACCTATTTTTGAAAACCCCTACCTTCTATGGGAGGTTGGATGGGAGATCATGTTCATGTATGCTTTAAAATGAAAATCATTTAAAACTTGAACCATGATTGGGTGGTAGTTATATGATGTATACACTTGATCTTATTGTTATTTCAATTGGTATCATTGAATTCTTTCAATTGGTATCAATTTTGACCTTTCTTGTATACTCATATATGTTTGTATGTATGAATGTTTTTCAATTCCAAGAATATCAATTTCTATTGGTATCTATTTTCATACATATATATGTTTTTATTTGTGCTTATTATATCCCTATATCTTTAAGCACAAAATCTTGTTTATGCTAGTGCTTGAGCTTAATTTTGTTTTATTGATTATTTTTAAATTGGTATCAAGCCTACACATTGTTTTAGTTGGTATTTCATAAAGGGGGAGAAAATTAAATTTTGTCTTTCAATTGTATTTGTACTCCATACTTTATGATTGAAAATTCAAATTGGTATCATATGTTCAAAATGAAAATATTTACAATTGGTATCAAAATTTTTGTTTTAGACAATTCAAAATTTATTATGTTTAATTTCAATTGGTATCAAGATTTTCATGTGTTTTGCTTAAAATTGGTATCAATATTTTTTTGTTTGTTTTCTTTCATTGGTATCAGATGCTATTCTTTGACATATTTTCAATTGGTACCTAATTGATTGTCACCCCTAATTGACTTTGTTTTTGTTTTGGACAAAAAGGGGAGAATATTGTTTTTCTTGTTTTCAACCTTTATTGATTTTTTTTTTGTTTCGAACAAAGGGGAGAAAGATTTGTTGATTTGGTTTTGTTTTTACCCCTCATCGAAGGTTGTTTCTTTATATAAAAAGAGGAGAAGATTTTGTTTTTTTTGGTTTTTACCCTTTGTTATGATTGACAAAAAGGGGGAGAAAGATTTTGGTTTATATATGCATGTTTATGTTTTGCATAATATTAAGTTAATTTAATTGGTTTCTAGAGCATGTTTTGTTTTAAACATTTCATTGGTATCTAGAACCTTTTATTGTTTATGCATATACATGTGCATTTATGTTTTAAAGAGCCTTCATTGCATATTCATTATGTTTATTTGGTTATCATGAGTTAAGGGGGAGCTTCTTTGAAGCTTAACTTTAATCCATGCATATATAACTCCATGAGTTTTGTCATCATCAAAGGGGGAGATTGTTGGCCCAGAGGCCTTCCACTCTAGTTTGATGATGATTAACTCATGTAGTTATGTGTTCTAATAATCTTGTGATTTTAGTTTCAGATCATTAATCAAGTTATTAGTAGGTGATTAGCTTCAACAAGATGATTGGAAGCTTTCGCATGTTGATTCAAGAGCCCGAGCGTCAAAGATCATATATAGCAATTGCTCGTGGATCAAAGTAGTTTTGGATCGAGTCGGCTTGGAGACGGCGCTCTACAAGAAGACATCGGTACCATTGTTTAGTTTTGTGTTTAGATCCAAATTGTAAAGATTAGAATAGTATGATATGCTCAAGTTCACAACACACACGTTTCATGTTTTGAATATTGGGTTTCGGTTTTTCCGTTTTTGGTTTAAACCGATCTTGGTTTTCATGAATAGATAGTTCAAAACAAGTTTACATGGTTTAATGTATATTAGATTTGTTCTATATACATGCATGCTTAATTTCCTAGATAAACTTAGTTTTGACTTACTATTCATGTGTTTTATGTTTTGGTATTTTTAACAAAACATATTTTGGAATTAATGTCAAAAACATGGATATATATATGTTTCATGTATATAGGATTATATCCATATACATCATGCCTAAATGTTGTTTAATATCATGTTTTTGTATTTGGAAGAGTTTTGGACAAAACGTATTTTCTAGTCAAAAATCCAAGTTTTACAAATACGGTTTTTTGTTTTTAGAAAATATGTAAGATACAAAAATAGTTTTAATTGCTTGATATTTGAGTCAAAACTTTATCATATGTTTATATATCAATGCAAATTGTCAAAACTATTTTGGGGATTTTAAGTAGTTTACAAGAATTTATTGGATATTAATTCCATAGTTTTCTGACCAGAACAGCCTCTGCTAGGCTAGATCGGTCGACCCGAACGGTCGGTCGCACCAAGTAGCCGGTCGACGTTCGGGTCGACCTACGTGCACGGATACGTTGCACGCTGGCTGCACTTGGGCCCGCCGACCGCACGGTTGACCGACTGCATGCAGGCTAGTCTCCGTTGTTTCGGTCGACCGGTAGCTGGCAACGGTCAAAATGTGACCGTTGGACGGTCGACCGCACGGTCGACCGGCAGGGTATTTTTGGCAGTTTTCTGCTGCCAACGGCTATATTTTTTGAGGGCTATAAATACCCATTAATGGCCGTTTTGTTTCTAAAAGATTTTTTGTGCGAATTTTTCCTCACTCCTGGTGTTTTCACAACAATCAAAAGAAGTTTTTGGGCTTTATATTGATCAATCTTTTTGGTGTTTTTGCTAGGGTTTGGAAGATCAAAGAAAAGAGTTTTTGGGAAAAGATTTTGATTCAACTTCTATATTTTGGTTTCAGTTTTCCCAAGGATTTTTTTTGTGTTTTTGATTTCCATTCCATTGGTTTTCTCCACACTTGAGCTACATCTACTTTCTTATTCTATAGGATCTTTGTGTGGGAGAAAGAATTGTTTGTGGTTGTTGTTTAGACCACCAAGTTGTAAACCCAATCTTTTCTTGGCTTTGTGCCTTTGGGTTGTATCCCTCAAGTTGTGAGGTGATCCTTTTATTGATTTGTGCTAATCCCTCAAGTTGTGAGGTGATTGTTGTTGGCTTGGAGTTGTGCCTCAAGGAGGAGGTTGTGTTTGTAAGGAGAGGAGTTGGGTACTTCTTGTAATTGTGATTGCCCCAAATCCTCGGTGGAGGGTCCCCTTTGTGGGAGTCCTTTGTGGACAAGCTAGTGGACTTAAAATCCTTCTGGGTGAAGGCGTGGATGTAGAGCTGGGTGCTCGAACCTCGAAACATATCTTGTTGTTTGCGCTTGATCCCTTGGCTCTTACTCTCTCTCTCTTTACTTTGTGCCTTGTGCATCTATTCATATTGTTCATTCATAATTATTGCTTGGCTTGTTTGAGTGTGCATCTCTTGTCTATTGCAATTAGTTTTTAAATTCCGCATTAAGTTCATTAGATTAGCATAATCACCTATTCACCCCCCTCTAGGTGATTTTTCATTGAATACTCCATGTGATTCTAGTATCAGCTCCATCTTCAGCAGGGATAATGTATCTCGGTCTACTCTATGTGCCTGGATTGAGTTACCATCTTTCACAGGACCCGTCCCGGAGATCAGCTCCATCGCCACCACCGTGGTCTCGACGTAAGGTACCAGTGCTGCTGTCACGATCACTACCTTGGCCCGATGAGATGCTTCATGAGGGGAGCCTCCCTTGACAGGTCGAGTTTCTCCCACCCGGGGAAATGATGAGGACATCACCAGTGCTAGTTATTTTTTTAT
Organism: Agave tequilana; assembly: GCA_038442645.1. Lineage (NCBI taxonomy): Eukaryota > Viridiplantae > Streptophyta > Magnoliopsida > Asparagales > Asparagaceae > Agave > Agave tequilana. The sequence continues at coordinate 94,926 of JAVJIF010008963.1, read as the reverse complement.
GCCTAGTCTATTTTTAAGTTTAGTTGTATTTTTTTTTATTTTAGTACCACATCGGTTATAACCGGGAACTATACTTTTTGTAAAGCCTATAAATAGGTCTCAATACTTCTTTATTCAAGAGACAATGAATAATTAAAATTTTTTCAGTTAATTTCTTGAACCCTTGAGTTCTTGAGATTGGGGTGTGAAGCCCGGAGGTAAGGGGTGCGAAGCCCGCGTAAGGGGTGCGAAGGCCAAATTATCCAGTTCTTTCCTACAAACCCTAGTTTCTCTTTTCATTTTCTTTTCAGAAACCTAGTTTCTTTCTTTTTCTTTGAATTGAAGGTGATTGCGATCCTGTATTACATCACTATGTCTTATAAAAGGCTAAAGTTAGGTTGAAATGCTCAGATGGATTTCATCAATGCTCCTGGGCATATTACTCCTCTCTTTCATTGTCATCTTCATCTAAGATCTAGCCTTTCCATAAAAAATGGGGTTGGCCATGGAGCAGTAGGCTCTTGATGAGTTTTTATGACCGCACCCTGACATCGACCTTTCTAGTTGGTGCCACATTCTGCCTTACATGAATGAAACAAGAAAAAAGAAAAGGGCTTGTCATAAATCCTAGAAAGGTTTCTGGTTCGGAAACCGCACCTTTCCCCCACTACTTAAGCTCATACAAGAAGGAGAGACCTTGCAAATTTATCCTTGACTACAAGAAAGAGTCTAGGAAAGGGAAAAGATGATAGATTTGACATAGGGACTCACATCCAACTCTAAGGCACAAATAGAGCTAAAGAGCAAACTAGAACACATCCGCGAGGTCAATGTTTCTGTGGAGTCTGCTTGACATAATGTTATGAATTATAGCAAATCACATTTTCATGTGAAGAACTTGACCCATTTCTGTGAAGAAACTCAACCCAATGAAATGAACCGCGGGAAATCACATTTGATGAGGGAAAGGATGTAAACGGCCCCAGTTTCTAATAAACAAGATTAGGCCTACAACAACATTTATCTCCGTTAACCTTAAGTTGAGAAAAATTTTGGCAGCATCATCCTTAAAATTCCTTTATTTCTCACTTACAATAAATCAAGATTTCGGCTCGAAGGCCTACTTAGATCACCAATAATTTCGGCACACCCGGCCTACTTATCAATCACATATACCAATCCTTAACCACAACATATATCATGACTTGTTCTTTCCATTGCAAACATAGTCTTTACATCAACATTTCAAGAGTTACATTCCAACAGTTTGCATTCCCATATATTGCCATCGATCCAAAATTCCAAGGCATACATATCTAAGGGATACACAAACCCAGAACATAGTATCACATACAAGACAAAGGTCTCAACTGCTACAAGGATAAAATATACATCAAGTACAACTTAACATATTTTTCAATAAAGGCTTCCATAGGGTCTATACCTACACATATAAAATCATATAGCAAAACCAAATGATACTACAATACATCATGCCATCCATAACTTAGCCTTTCCATTAGAGGGGTCCCTTACCTTTATCCAAACCTGAAAAGATGTAAAGAAAATCTAATGAGCTCGACAGCTCAATGAGTAAACCATATCATAGGGAATTAGTACAATGATTTCACAAGATAATCAATTTAGAAGAAGTAATATAGGATGAGTCTTATAAACGACAGTTTGTACAAGTTGCCTTACTTATTCAAGTTCCATACATATATGGTCTACATGCCTACACTACCAAAGGTTGCATTTACAATGTCAAGATACAAAGATATAATGTATGCGCATGTGTAATGTCTTCATAGGTGAGTCCACTCACATCAATTAGGCTCGTTGTATACATAAAGTGATAACTTAATTTAACACAAGCATTAACAAACATAATGCAACTTAACAGTCAAATATGAATATCATTCAATCTGAAATGAATTTCCCCGTCTTCCACCTCCTACCGGCTCCCGCACGGCCCCTTCCTCCTTATATATATAATATATGTATATGCATATAAGACATATAAGTTTCCCCGTCTTCCCCCCTCCTACCGGCTCCCGCACGCCCCTTCCTCCTTATGTATATATATATAGATATCAAATCCCCGTCTTCCCCCCTCCTACCGCTCCCGCACGGCCCCTTCCTCCTTAACACAAAATACATCATGCAGTGGTAATATACAATATGCACAACAAGCAATTGAAACCAATTTACGTGTCATGTCCGAAATGGTATGCAACAATGAAAGAAAGGAGACATGTGTTTGGGATTTACCCCATATCATAAGAACATCATAATCACGCTACATTCATCCTACATGAACATATGCATTATCCCATAAATTGCCAATACTTAACACAATATTGTATTGTAGAGAGGGGTATTTTCCCCGAGCACTTTAGTGAACAAGAAACATATGAATCAAGTTAATTGGTCGACTATTGTGGAGTGCTACTCGTGCAAGTCCTCGACTTTACATAATGCACCACCCTATTTTCTATTATGAAGGACCAAGATTAGGCTATATCCATAATAATTTGACCATCATGATATTGACTAGGAAAAACAGCGAATTAAGGTATCAAATTGTTCACTTGGGCTTACTATTACGTTAGAACATATCTCCTACACATGTATTTCACATCTATTTAATATAGAATCACCATCACTATGCAATACCCATTGAATCTCTTTTAACATAAGAATAATTATCAAAACAGCGAATTACATATGCTAAGTCCCCTCATTTAAGTTTACATAGTGAGCTAAACATGTATATTACATATTCAAATTATCACAACATGATATATGGACATAGTGACTAGATAATACTCCTTAGATTTCCATCTAGTATAAAGATGTCACAAAAACAGTAATCACTACCCAAGAACAGAAATTTTTACCCTTGAGAGTCATCTACAAAATTTCTAGTTATTGTTTTTCAACTTTGGATAAAGGATTATAACCCTAAGAGTTAGGTTTACTCACAATGTTACCAAGCTCTGGAACAGAGAATTGGGCGACAAGGAATGCTGATTGAGGGTGCTAGAACTTCTCCACGACTTGTCAGGAACCTCATCCTCCAAAATCAGCCTCCCCTCCTTGGAATTGCCGCGGAATCCCCTATCTTGCCGCGGTTCCGCGGCAAAGTAGCAGAGTCCCGCGTGCAGTCGCGGCTCTGCTTGCTGTGAGCCTGTGCCCCTGTCTTCCCTCCGTGGATTTTGCTTCAGAGCTATTAGGAGTAGAGATTTGGGCTAGAAGAGGGTACCTTAGTTTCACTCTTAGATTTCTATGGATGAGGTGAAATGGGGGAATTTTAGGCTTAAATTTCTTCACAAAAGCAAGGAAAATTTTTCAGGAAATGGGAGAAATTTCTGCAGAATTTTGAGTGAGGAAGATGAAGAGGCAAGCTTGGTCAACTTCTTGGAATTGCAAGAACTAGGTGGTGCATCTTCATGATGCCACATGGCCAAGGACTCTCTCTCAAGGTGCCACATGGAAACCCCACTTCCAAGGATCATTAGCCCATATAATCCCCCCCTAAAACACACTTACCTCTAAAAAGTTATTAGGATAAGCATGATGATTAAATAATATTAGCCCTTTAATCTTCCCCCAAATACATACTTACCACTAAAAAGTTATTAGGATAAGATTGGTGATTAAGGGGATATGATGGATTAGGTTAACATTTTCTTTTACCATTACCTAAGTCATAATTTGCCCAAAATACATGCACATAAGCCTTCATGTTAAACATTTTTGGTCACCCAAAAAAAAAAAAATCAAATAATTAAATAAAACATTGAAAAGGGGAGTGGGTCTATAAATTAAGTTTAATTTGTCGACATAAAATTATGGGGGTGACTACTTCTATATATAATGCTTTAACCAATTTTCTTAATATTTAAAGTGAGGAGAAATTATATACAATAAAAATTTGGTTGTTACAAAGGAGATGATAATGGTCTCAATTGTGATGATATATAAGAAATTTTTTCCCTTGTCCATTAAAGCATAGTTTGCAAATTGGAGCTTAAGGACCAAATTCGACTGCATACAGAAGGACTTATTTTGATCAGCTATGCTCATGAGAGAGTACACTGGTAGAACATTATGAAGACTTTTAGGCAAATTGAGAAGTTGGAATTTAGCGCAGGAGAAGAGGGTAGTCACAAGTCATTACTAGCTACATAATTTCCCTGTGACCCATAGGGTGCTTGCAGCAACTTATGCAGTTCGCTGTAAGCATCCTTCCACCCTGTAAGTTGCTGTAAGTATCCTATCCTATGATCTTTTGGTTTCACGCAAAGGAGTGTCATTGTACCACAATGGTAAGATTCTTGACATTTCAAACTCTCGGCTCACTTCAGGCTACAGTCTTCTATCCAAAGTAACAAAAAAAAAAGGAGGAAAAATGAAGGCCCTAAAAGCTGCGAAGGATGAAGTACCATGCGAAGAAAAGTGGATGCATATTGGATAATCTCATTTTGTCCATTGGCATTACAAAGAGTCCTCTCGTCATTTTGGAAGGAAACCTAACATATTCTCTTATAATTTATTTTATGCTAAAGGCGAAGTTGAAAAATGATAGTAATCTCATCGTTTGCTTAACTACATCCTCATTGTTTTACTTAACAAAAGAGTAGGATTAGATAATTTGAGAATCCTGGAACAAAATTACTTATGTATAATTAAGTTATAGTCTCTCTCTCTCTCTGTCTCTCTCACACACACGCGCGCGCGCGCACACACACACACAAGATAACTACACATGCATGCTGTATCTTATAACATATAAATATAGTAGCCTACTTCTCTCTCTCTCTCTCTAAAGGTCTAACCTATTTGAATGTAAAGCAAAGACAATATTTGCTAGAGTGTTTCAGTTTCCGTGTCCATATTTTTTTCTTCTAACAAGATATTGAGAATAATAGGTGTATGTTCTCAGTTAATTAAGCACATAATGGATGGATGTTCCTATCCAAAACCTTATTATCTTGCAATACCTTACTAGAAGAATTTGGAGTACTTTCTTTGTTACGACAGACAAACAACACTAAGAAGAATATAGACAAAATGTGTAGAAAATTTTTCACTAATTTATTTGGTCACAAAAAACCAAATTCTCAAATAAATCAACAAACTATCTCAAGAAAACCTCTCAAAATCACTGTAAGAATCTCTCATAAATTCCCGGACCACACAAAATTTAAGCAATGCTTTATGTTTATACTTTATACTAGTCACCAAGGCCAAATACTTCTGTGGATCGAATAGGTAATCATAATCCAAAAGGACTTAGAACTCCTAGTCAACCGAAAACAATTATAAAGGAAAGATCCAGAAGAATAAAAGGAACTCAATTTGGACTTAGAGAATCATATTCAAAAATCTTCACCTTGACACAAAATCAACCATCTCCAACTTGAACGACAACTCCTACAAATCTTGATTGCGACGAAAGCTGCAGATTTGAAGTTGACATATCCACTACCACTGCATCTCTCTGAGCACATACATACTCTGCTTATTCACTTGCCCTTAGTAACAATGTGATTGCCCATCTGAACACCTATAACTCCACCTTCAGGCGAATAGGTGCAGCCATTAAGTTCCAAACCACTTAGAGATATGAGCACATGACAAACACCTAACAATGTTCTTATAATTCCATCAAACATCTTTATTTTAATGTTCCTGCACCAATAAACCTTACAAGACTCATTTTTATGGAAGCATTATATCTTTATTAACTGGGTCGCATGTAGCAAATAAATTTCTATTAGCACACACAGGGTGCAAGGCTCTTTAATCCAAAATTCCGGAAATTGACGAGCAAGAGCGACTAGCACCTTCAGGCATTGATGTCAAAACCACATTCGTGTCTTTAACTTGTATCCTCATGTTTTTATTTTTTTTAACCTTTTCTAACGACCATAACTTCTCTTGCAACAGCTTACAAACTCTCATTGTATGTCCTTTTACTTTGCAAAAATGACATTTATAATTGAAAAATCTTTTTCTGCAGAATTTGCCCCCCTCCTCTATCTTTTGCCATTATAGCGTCATTATGTAATTAACACATTATATAACTCTTCATTAGTATTTTTCTTTTCAATCTTGTTTGAAAGGAGCATAGAAATGACATCATCTAAATATACAGAATTCCCTTCTATAAAATCGCGATAAGATGAAGAAAAGATGATAAAGAAACAAACAAGATTAATGTCTTATCCTCTTCTTCAAATTTAACACCAATGCCAAGCAATTGGCAAATCATTCCGTTAAAAAAATTTAGGTGCTCGAGGATGAATATACCTTCATTGACAATCTGCATTGATGTTGTTTTAGGAATAACCAATTCATTAAAGATTTTCCTGTGTAAAGTGTTTCACGCCTTCCCATAATTTTGTTGCTGAATCATGTCCCAAAATGTCGTAGAGAACCTCATCTGCCAAGCACTGTTGAATAATGCTCATACCTTCAGATCAAACTCTGGTTAGTCTTCGTCCATCATTTATGTAGGCTTTACCGTTTTCCCTGTAGCGCTTTATGCAAATCCTCTTGGATTAGAAGATTGTGAACTTTGACCTACGACAAACTAAAGTATTTCTACCATCGAATTTTTCTATCCAAAAATCTCATAGTCGAAGCTGATTTCTCCACAACTGTAGCTGATCAAATCAACTTTAGTATGATTCGAGTTTTATTATAAAGGAACAACAATAAGAAGAATATAGTATACAAATATGTAAAAGGTTTTTCATATTATGTGATCGCAAAAAACAAATTATCTAAAGAAATTCTCAATAAACCTCTTTAAACCACCATAAGAGATTCTCATGGTCAACCTAAAACTCTCATAAAGAACTTAATATGGACTAGAACTTAAATTATATTTTGAGTCATACCCAACATTCTTCTTGGTGGCTTGAGCTTAAGTTGATTTGACCAAAAAGTAGATTTACTTACCTGCCAACTGGCTTTCAACATTTTATGGGAACTGTGAAGGCCTTCTCTTGCCCATCTTGCACGGGTCCAAGAAGTGGCAACAACTGGTAGAAGCTTGAGTCAGGTCATACAACATGGGGAGTATTTTTGCGGAGCTTCCTCAACTTTGAGGTGCACTATATCCTATACTGACAACCTCATTTTAATGGGAGGCCTGAATGATGATTATGATAAATTAGCATCCATATCTTTAAAATTGAATGTGTAAATGCTCAATTAGAGTTCCCGTTGAGAATAGTTAAAATCTGTAATGTGATTAAATGTCTAATTCATGCTAGATAATTATGATCTGATATGGGTGAGCATCTTCGAGGTAGTGCAGCGGTAGCTGTTAAGAACTACTAGATTTTCGGCACATGCTAAGCACATGCACAAAAATAGAGTTTATACTCTAATTCTAGAAAATTCTAAATCTTAAGGGGTAATTTCACTAAACCCCCATAAGTTTAGCCCCATTCTCATATTAACTCCCAAAATATTTTCTGTTCCCACTTAGCCTCCCAACGTTCTTTTCTTTCATAAATAGACTCTCTTGATTAATTTACCTTTTTGAAGCTCATTAGAATATGTCCATACCCGTTTCTTCATCTTCTTCACTTGCATCTTTTCTCCTCCAACATCTTAACCCTAATTCAAACCATAATTCACACCTTTATAGTTTTGATAATGATAAACCCATATGAACATGTGACAGATTCAAATCACACTAATGACACTAAAAACTCAACATCATTAGGTTTTGATAAATGAGAAATTGATGGGTTCATGGGTTAGAAGTAGGGATTAGAGTTTGGGTAATGAGAAGATGATGGGTTCATGGGTTAAACTTAGGGGTTAAAGTTTGGGTAAATGGATTGGGATCAAGGTTGAGGTAAATGGGAAGATAGGTTTCATGGGTTAGAGGTATGAAATGGGGTTTGGGTAAATGGTTGAGGTCAAGGTTGGGATGAATGAGAAGTGTGATGGGTTTCATTGATTAGAGGTTGGGATTATGGTTTGGATAAATGGTTGCAATCAAGGTTGGGTAAATGGCAAGATGATGGGTTTCATGGATTAGAAGTAGGGATTAGTGTTTGGGTGAATGAGAAAATGATGGTTTCATGGATTAAAAGGTAGGAATTAGTTTTTAACTTTATTATATGGCACAGAATGTTGGGCTATAAAGAGATATCACGTCCAGAAGATGAGTGTAGCAGAGATGCGCATGTTTCGCTGGATATGTGGTAACACGAGGAGAGATAAGGTGAGAAATGAGGATATTCGTACTAAGATAGGCGTAACCTCTATAAAGAAGAGAGAAAACCGCCTACAAACGTGCGATGTAGACTTACAGATGCGCCGGTCCGATGAGTAGAGCGTATCAAATTAGGGCAAGTTAAAAGAACGCAGGGGAGACTGAAGAAAATATGAATGGAGGTAATACGATAAGATATAGAGGCTAAAGGTCTTAGTGAAGGCATATTGCTCGATTGGAATGAGTGGCGAAAGCTGATCAATGTGCCCGATCTGATGTAATTCTTTTTTGGTTCATGTAGCCTACCCCAAATACTTGGGGCAAATGGCTTAGTTGTTGTTTTGAAAGGTGATGAAATTATAAATTAGAGTTAGAGATTAGGGTTTGAGTAGATAAAATGATGATGGGTTTATGGGTTAGATATTAGGGGTTGGATAAATGGAATAATGATGTGTTCATTGGTTAGAGACAATGATTATTTGATGGGTTCAGGTGTATGGTAGATGTGGGTAGAAAAGAAGAAGAGCGGGTATAAACCCGTTAGTTATTGGATTTTATTATTGACATTTAAATCTTATAGTATGGATCTAATAACCCAATAACATGTAACACAAAAGGGGCAAAATATCATTACACAATTTTCATTGACAAAGTTAGCTCAATCAGGGTTGAGGGAGGCTAAGTGAGAGCGACTTTTTTTTGGAGTTAACAAGAGATTATGCTAAAATTTTGGGGGGTTTAGTGAAATTTATCAATTAAAAAAGAAAGGAAACTTTTATCTTCTATTCTAGGATGATTATCATATTTTCTACCTTTGAGAAATGTTTTTTTAATTTCAAAATTCTTTCTCAAAGTAGAGCTCTTTAATAAATGTTGGTTTTTATTATTTAAACTTTTTTTGAGATATATGGGTGTAAATGTTATGATTAGATTTTTGGGTATTGTAAAATTTTCTATATTTCACTTTCTTTTTGACATATGGAAGTGTGAGGAATTAATGACAGCTAGAAATTTTCGATATGTAGTCATGAAGAGTGTAGGCTGTCTAAAAATTACTAAAGACAAGTAATCAAAAAGTAGAGTCCAAACTCCAGACGCAGGGCTAATCATAGCCATCACAACAGCATCAAGACGCGAGGGCCGAAACCCGCGTCTCAGCATCACTGCAGCATCAAGGCTCTACAGCATCAAGACGCGAGGGTCGAACCCGCGTCTCTGCCACACCAGACGTGAGTGATATAAAACCACCTGGATCGCAATCACCTTCAAATCGAAACCAAAATTTAAATTGAGGATAAGAAAAGATTTGGGTTTCCACCCCTTGCACGGGCTTCTCACCCTAAACTCGAGAGCAGCTGAACTCAAGAATTTAACAAATAATTTGAGGAAAAGTTTTAATCATTCATTCATTGTCTTTAGCATAATAGTTTAGGTGGCCTTATATAGGCTTTACAAAAAGAGGACTACTGGGAAATAACCGATGTGGTACTAAACGTCCACAAAAGAACAAAAATAAAAGGAACACAAATAAATCTAAAACATCTGATATCAATAAAGCCTGAAACAAGTCCCATCTAAAGCCATAGAAGACCAGCGCGTCGCCTCCTGAAGTATACTCGATCGAACCTGCTCCTGGGCGGTGGCATGATGTGTAACGGTCCCAGTTTAAATTTTTCTATTTTAACATAATTATCTCGTATAATTCAAGCGTGGGACCTATCACGGTACAATACTTCCAACATAGTCATCGGAACTCTCCACTGTACATCAAATTTCCCACTAAAGATAACATGTATGATCAACTCGAGACTTATCATACTAACACATATAGTTCACTAATCCATAAGAACACAGTCTACATTCATCGTGTCAAAATATGTACATACAAGTAAGGGTCCAACGCTAAGTCCTATTAGAATTACAAGCCAAGAGCAACACTCAACTAAAAGTACGCATGTTAATACAAAGTTATATACATAACAAAAATAACTCCTAAAACAGTGGTTCTGGTGGCGCTTGTCCCGCACAACTGCCCTTAAGCGGGTCTCTTGCCCTTGTCCAAACCTGTAGGTGGAGTTAGAATAAAGTGAGCTTGACGGCTCAGTGAGTAAAACAATAGCTAAACATGCCTATCAAGTAGGTATACAAGGCCAAATTATCCAGTTGACATGTGTGTCGCTATACTGTTTTTATAGGATCTTATGATTATCCAGTAACCAAAACCAAACACAGTAATAAAGCCTTACTAGTCGACTAAGCCACCCTATAGTCGACTAATACTAACTGTAAGTCGACTAACATGAAGCTATAGTCGACTAACTCTGCATCACACGCACCTGCTACTTGACTAACAGCCAAGAATTAATGTAGTCGACTACCCTCCTTGGTATAGTCGACTAACTCAAGTACTAGTCGACTTGAAGTTCCCTATAGTCGACTAATTCTGGATCAAAAATTATGTTACTCTCTGGATGTCACCTATAGTCGACTACCCTCCTGGTGTAGTCGACTAATCATAAATATTAGTCGACTAGTAGTTGACTCAAGTCGACTAATTCTGCCAAAAACAGATTATCAACTTTCTGTTTGCTCTCTGTATCTGGGATTAGTCGACTACAGTCTGTTTGTAGTCGACTAATCCTGCTATAACAGCAGTTATCTGCCTAACGTATCACACCTATAGTCGACTAATTCCGGACTTAGTCGACTAACCTACTTAAAAAGTGCCTGTTAAGAAGTCATTTCCAGATTTGCTGTTAAGGGTTTATACATGAATATAACATAGGACTTATATCATAGTGACAACCACATACATACACATAATCTCCCCTTCTACGCCTCCGGTTCAACCCGGTCCCTTCCTCCGATACAATATATATAATCTCCCCTTCTACGCCTCCGGTTCAACCCGGTCCCTTCCTCCGATACATAATATATAATCTCCCCTTCTACGCCTCCGGTTCAACCCGGTCCCTTCCTCCGATGCATTCATGCCATCATATAATATCAATATGCAAGACATGTAATAAAATCATGGATTCATAAACAACATGAGTAATACTTGCGGAATTGAAACACATGAACCCAAAACATACATAAGGTCAAATACTTGTGTATCTCTTACACTTATTTCATTTCCTAATTATTTCTACTCATCATGTTGTTAAGATTAGCATGTTCTACTCACTCTTGAAGTAGTATGGACTGATTTTTGGTTGTTTTTGACTGTTGCTGCTGCCCTCTTTTGCTGCTGCAGCTGCTGTTGTTGTTGTTGTTGTTGTTGTTGCTGTTGCTGTTGTTGTTGTAGGAAAAGGGAAGAGAGGGAGAGAAAGAGAGAGTGTTTTGTTTCAAAAGTGTTTTATCCTCTTCATCCCTTCTATTTATAGCCTTTTGACCCTCCATAACAATGTGCCAAGTGTCCCTTAACATCCCATCAAGTCTAATTAAACCCCATGCCTCTCCCTTCTTCATGAAGTACAAGCATGGTGGGGATGGTGGTGATGTTGACTTTTGGGGCATTATTCTTATACGTATAAATACTTACGTATACGCTTGTATATACGTACCCGTATAATACCCGTATAATACATATGGCTTACTAAGATATCATGCATACATACTAATTCCATTACCCCTTATGATTATTTAGGACAAAGAAATGCTTTAATTAAGGCAAGTGTTACATTCTACCCTCCTTATGGAAGTTTCGTCCTCGAAACTTAACGTACCTTGAAACAAATGTGGATGGGTCTTTCTCATCTCCTCTTCCAGCTCCCAAGTGGCCTCCTCTATGTTTTGATTTCTCCATAAGACCTTGACCAAGGAAATACTTTTGCTTCTCAATTGCTTCTCCTTGCGATCAAGAATTTGTACTGGTTCTTCCGTGTAAGACATATCTTCTAGTATATGCAGGGGTTCATAGGAGATGATATGATCAGGATCGGGCACATACTTCCTCAGCTGAGATACATGAAATACATTGTGCATTCGTTCTAAGGCAGGGGGTAGGGCCAAGCGGTAAGCAACCGGTCCAATTTTACCCAGTATCTCAAACGGACCTACATATCTAGGAGCTAATTTGTTCTTACTGCCGGTGCGTCTCACTCCCTTCATTGGAGATACCTTCAGAAAAACACGATCTCCTACTTCAAACTCCAGTGGTCTGCGACGATTGTCTGCATAAGCTTTCTGTCTGCTCTGGGCTGCTTTCATCCTTTCCTTAATTAGCTTGATATTCTCAGTAGTCTCTTGAATTACATCAGGGCCGAACAGTCTTCTATCCCCAACTTCCTCCCAACAAATTGGTGATCTACACCTCCTCCCATATAATGCTTCAAATGGAGGCATACCAATAGTGGACTGATAACTATTATTATAAGCAAACTCCACTAAGGGTAAATAGCTGTCCCAACTTCCCCCAAAATCTAATACACAGGTTCTCAACATGTCTTCCAATATTTGAATGGTCCTTTCTGACTGTCCATCTGTTTGGGGGTGGGCTGCTGTACTGAGTTGCAATTTAGTGCCCATAGCTTTAGACAAACTCTTCCAAAATCTGGATTGAAATCTTGGGTCCCGATCTGATACAATGGATTCAGGTACTCCATGTAATCTAACTATCTCTCGGACATATACCTGAGCCAGTCTTTCCATTGAATAATTGATCCGGATAGGCAGAAAATGGGCAGATTTGGTGAGTCTATCTACCACTACCCAGACTGTATCCAGTCCTTGGGACGTCCGAGGAAGTCCAGTGACAAAGTCCATAGCAATTTGACTCCACTTCCATTCGGGAATAGATAAAGGCACTAATAAACCTGGGGGCTTCTTATGTTCCGCCTTTACTTGTTGACAGACTAAACATTTGTGGACAAAATTTGAAATGTCTACCTTCATTCCTTCCCACCAGAAGTTATGTCGCAGATCTTGGTACATTTTTGTATTTCCCGGATGAGCTGTATAAGTTGTACTATGAGCCTCCTTCATTATTTCTTCTTTGATCTCTGCTACATCTGGCACACATAATCTGCGTCCAAGCCGCAATACATCATCCTCTATTTGAAACTCCTTGAGTTCTCCTTCTTGCACTTTCTTCATAATTTTCTTTATTTGAGTGTCTCCTTGTTGGGCCTCTTTGATCTTGTCGTATAGATTAAATTGAACACTTACTTGATTCAATTTACACTCAGAATTAGAAGGATCAATGACTCGCACTTCTATTTGCATTTCTTCTAGATCTCTTAAGATTCTTGCCTGACGAGTCATCAAGGCGGCCAGGGCCCCTCCTGATTTCCGGCTCAAAGCATCAGCCACTACATTGGCCTTCCCAGGGTGGTATTGAATCGTAATATCATAATCCTTCATTAGTTCTAACCACCTCCTCTGTCTCATGTTCAGTTCCTTTTGTGTGAAGATGTATTTTAAACTCTTATGATCAGTAAAAACTTCACAAGACACTCCATACAAATAATGTCGCCAAATCTTTAAAGCAAAGATCACAGCGGCCAATTCCAAGTCATGAGTGGGGTAATTTCTTTCATGGGTCTTCAATTGTCGGGACGCATAGGCAATGACTTTTCCATGTTGCATTAACACACATCCCAAACCCAGTTTTGATGCATCACTAAAGATGACAAATCCTTCAGTCCCTGAAGGTACAGTTAAGACAGGAGCAGATGTCAGTCTAGCTTTAATCTCCAGGAAGCTCCTATCTTGATCTTCTCCCCATGCAAACTTCTTATTCTTTCTAGTTAATTGAGTCATTGGTGCTACAATCAGAGAAAATCCTTCTACAAATCTTCTGTAGTACCCCGCTAACCCCAAGAAACTTCTGACTTCAGTAACATTAGTGGGTCTAGGCCAGTCTCGGATTGCTTCGATTTTTACCGGGTCTACTGATATTCTTTCCTTAGATATGATATGGCCAAGGAACCCTACTTGTTCTAGCCAAAATTCACATTTCTTCAACTTTGCATAAAGTTGCTTCTCTCTCAAGATTTGAAGGACAGTACTAAGGTGTTTCTTGTGATCTTCTATATTCTATGAATAGACCAGAATATCATCAATGAATACCACTACAAACTGGTCTAGATATGGTTGAAAAATCCGATTCATTAAGTCCATAAATGCTGCCGGGGCGTTAGTGAGTCCAAAAGGCATGACTAAAAATTCAAAGTGTCCATATCTTGTCCGAAAAGCTGATTTGGGCACATCTTCAGGTTTGATTTTCAACTGGTGATACCCCGATCTAAGATCTATCTTAGAAAATACACAAGACCCTTGCAGTTGATCAAATAAGTCATCAATTCGAGGAAGTGGGTACTTATTCTTGATAGTTGCCTTATTCAATTCCCGGTAGTCAACACATAGTCTCATACTCCCATCCTTCTTCTTTACAAATAATACAGGTGCTCCCCAGGGAGATACACTTGGCCGAATGAACCCTTTGTCTAATAAGTCCTGCAATTGAGTTTTAAGTTCTTTCATTTCTGCAGGGGCCATACGGTACGGTGCCTTAGAAATTGGGACAGTACCGGGTATTACATCTATTGTAAATTCTACTTCCCGATCTGGGGGCAGGCCTGGTAAGTCTTCCGGGAACACATCAGGGAACTCATTCACAATTGGAATAGTCTTAATATTTACATCAATCCTGGTGGTATCCAACACCGAAGCCAGAAATCCTTGACACCCTTGTTTCAATAACTTGGTGGCTCTGATGGCTGATATGTGAGGTATATCACCACTAACTTTTTCTCCTTCAAAAATAAACTCCGGAGTCCCTTCCATTCTAAAGATAATCCTCTTTTTATTACAGTCCACATGAGCACTACAAGCAGACAACCAGTCCATTCCTAGTATGGCATCGAACTCCATTTCACCTAGCTTAATCAGATCAATGTATGTCTTCATTTCTCCAATTATTACCTCACAATTCACATATCTAGTGCTAGCTATCAAATTTTCCCCTATAGGTGTGGACACAACCAATTGAAATCCTAGGGGTTTTGAGACTTGATTTAGTTTATGAGCAAAAGCACTAGATACGAATGAATGAGTAGCTCCAGGATCAAATAATGCATGAGCAATATGTCCTGATACGGAGATCATACCTTCTACCACTGCATTCGAGGCCATTGCTTCCCGGTGGGTTAATGCGAAGGTTCTGCCTTGCACTTGAGGTTGCTGAACCGATGACTGGGTTGCCGCAGGACGTGGGGCATTACTGGCTTGTCCTCTGGGAGGATTCGTCCTCATGGTCGGCCTTCCACTTCCTCTACTCGGTCCTTGACTTCCACGCAATGTCGGACAATTCTTCCTTAGGTGTCCCACCTCTCCACAATTAAAACAAGATCTGTCAAATAGGCAGTTTCCAAAATGATTTACTCTGCACTTCTGACACCAGGGAGCCTCCGAGTTTCTGGGATGGGATGCAGAGGTAGCTTGTGTCTTCGAGAGAGTGTCTCTGTTTCTCAGCCATGTTCTCCCGCCTCTGGCCCCTCCCCCTCTATGAAAAGTGGTGTTAAACCCAGGTCCTTTGTTACTGGTGGATCCTGATGTCGTCATCATTGGAGGTCCTTGATAACGGGGGCGCTTAGAATTGGGAGTTCTTTCCTCCCAGTCTCCCTGACCTTCTTGTATGTCCATTTCTACCTCCAAAGCTCTTTCTACTGCCTGGAGATAATTCCTCAGTTGTAATGGAATCAATCGGCCACGAATATCCGATCTTAGGCCCTTTACGAACCTCTTTGTCTTTTCTGCTTCACTTCTTACCAAGGCATCAGCATACCTAGATAGCTGAGTGAATTTCTGATCATACTAGGATACATTCATAGAACCTTGGCGTAGTTCCAAGAATTCTGTCGCCATTTTATCTCTGGCTGTCTCCGGAATGTATTTCTCAGTGAATTTGTTCACCAAGAATTCCCAGGTGATTGGTTCCCTTGTATTCTTCATACTATGCTTCACTGCCCTCCACCAATGTTCCGCTTCCTTTTGGAACATAAAAGAAGAGAAGGACACCTTTTGTTCATCAGTGCAGCCCATAACTTCTAGGATCTTTTCTATTTGAAGAAGCCATGCTTCGGCTTGTAAGGGGTTCGCCTCTCCTTCAAATACGGGCGGTTTCATCTTCTGAAACTGCTCCAGTGCTCGGTGGGAGTTGTTACTGCTCGCTCTGGTCATTAGTTGTGCGAGCCACTCCGGCATTACCCCGGGAGTTCCCTCATTCCCTCTCATTTGAACTTCCGAGTCTCCATCATTGTTCACGGGGGGTGCACTCCCCATTTCACTGTAGTGTGTCGTATCGAGTGACAGAGACTCATCAGGGGGTAGTTGGTTCAAATCCATTTGTTCTCCCTATAAAAATAAGGGCGTCTAATCAACATATTACACAATATAGGAATGCATTGGGATAAAACTTTAGTCTCAGACAATCATGTTAATAACATCACTTTTGAAAACAACAACTTGTTATATATATATATATATATACATCCATCATGGATACAAAAGGTATTATGCTGACATGCCTTCCTTCCTGGATATTCAGACTAACCCATGTGCATTCATAAGATATATGCTAGGGTACATTCAACAACCCTAAGGATATCCATTACCTAACATACTAGGTTTATACATGTATATACATCAAAAGTGCCGGCCCTAAGGTTCACCCTTCGTAGGGTAGAGTATCCCACTAGAATCTCCACTAGTGCTGCTGCTATCATCCATATCTTCCTCGGGATCTTTTTCTGGTGATTCGTCCCCGGCACAGCGCCAGTCGTCTAAGTCATCATAAAGGTCCATATCCTCTCCCCACGTTTCATTCCAAAAGACGCCTCCATATGTAAATCCCCTTCGGGTTTCTTCTTGAATCGGGCTAGAGTGCTCCGTTACTGTTATCTCAAGTGAACCTCCCTCAAAGCTTTCTGTGTCAACATTGGTTGGTTCAGGCTCGTTAGATGCCTGCGACTCAACCTCCTCACAACCTACCCAATTTAGGGGCATAATCGTTTCCGCTGGGTCAGTTTCATCCGACTCGTACCCCCAATCCATGGAATCCGCCACCCAGCTCTTGCTCGAGCTATTGGAACTAGAGACTGGCCAGAATACATCGGAGTCCCCCATCTACATGTAAACAAAAGGTCGTATCAATCTCAAGTCCATGAAATAGTCTCAATCATACGGCTATCATCAAGAAGCAACATAAATAGACACACTGGTAACTATACTTATTCTTAGCCTACTCATAAGTCTCATGTCTTTAGAATGACTCATATTCAATAGATAATTCAATACATCCCTTGACACCTAATGTCAACTACTTAGCTATGATCACATGTCTGCACGTATAACCTAACAATTTCATCCTTTCTTACTCTTTCTACTTCTAAACCTTTGCTCTGATACCAACTGTAACGGTCCCAGTTTAAATTTTTCTATTTTAACATAATTATCTCGTATAATTCAAGCGTGGGACCCATCACGGTACAATACTTCCAACATAGTCATCGGAACTCTCCACTGTACATCAAATTTCCCACTAAAGATAACATGTATGATCAACTCGAGACTTATCATACTAACACATATAGTTCACTAATCCATAAGAACACAGTCTACATTCATCGTGTCAAAATATATACATACAAGTAAGGGTCCAACACTAAGTCCTATTAGAATTACAAGCCAAGAGCAACACTCAACTAAAAGTACGCATGTTAATACAAAGTTATATACATAACAAAAATAACTCCTAAAACAGTGGTTCTGGTGGCGCTTGTCCCGCACAACTGCCCTTAAGCGGGTCTCTTGCCCTTGTCCAAACCTGTAGGTGGAGTTAGAATAAAGTGAGCTTGACGGCTCAGTGAGTAAAACAATAGCTAAACATGCCTATCAAGTAGGTATACAAGGCCAAATTATCCAGTTGACATGTGTGTCGCTATACTGTTTTTATAGGATCTTATGATTATCCAGTAACCAAAACCAAACACAGTAATAAAGCCTTACTAGTCGACTAAGCCACCCTATAGTCGACTAATACTAACTGTAAGTCGACTAACATGAAGCTATAGTCGACTAACTCTGCATCACACACACCTGCTACTTGACTAACAGCCAAGAATTAATGTAGTCGACTACCCTCCTTGGTATAGTCGACTAACTCAAGTACTAGTCGACTTGAAGTTCCCTATAGTCGACTAATTCTGGATCAAAAATTATGTTACTCTCTGGATGTCACCTATAGTCGACTACCCTCCTGGTGTAGTCGACTAATCATAAATATTAGTCGACTAGTAGTTGACTCAAGTCGACTAATTCTGCCAAAAACAGATTGTCAACTTTCTGTTTGCTCTCTGTATCTGGGATTAGTCGACTACAGTCTGTTTGTAGTCGACTAATCCTGCTATAACAGCAGTTATCTGCCTAACGTATCACACCTATAGTCGACTAATTCCGGACTTAGTCGACTAACCTACTTAAAAAGTGCCTGTTAAGAAGTCATTTCCAGATTTGCTGTTAAGGGTTTATACATGAATATAACATAGGACTTATATCATAGTGACAACCACATACATACACATAATCTCCCCTTCTACGCCTCCGGTTCAACCCGGTCTCTTCCTCCGGTACAATATATATAATCTCCCCTTCTACGCCTCCGGTTCAACCCGGTCCCTTCCTCCGATACATAATATATAATCTCCCCTTCTACGCCTCCGGTTCAACCCGGTCCCTTCCTCCGATGCATTCATGCCATCATATAATATCAATATGCAAGACATGTAATAAAATCATGGATTCATAAACAACATGAGTAATACTTGCGGAATTGAAACACATGAACCCAAAACATACATAAGGTCAAATACTTGTGTATCTCTTACACTTATTTCATTTCCTAATTATTTCTACTCATCATGTTGTTAAGATTAGCATGTTCTACTCACTCTTGAAGTAGTATGGACTGATTTTTGGCTGTTTTTGACTGTTGTTGCTGCTGCCCTCTTTTGCTGCTGCAGCTGTTGTTGTTGTTGTTGTTGTTGTTGCTGTTGCTGCTGTTGTTGTTGTAGGAAAAGGGAAGAGAGGGAGAGAAAGAGAGAGTGTTTTGTTTCAAAAGTGTTTTATCCTCTTCATCCCTTCTATTTATAGCCTTTTGACCCTCCATAACAATGTGCCAAGTGTCCCTTAACATCCCATCAAGTCTAATTAAACCCCATGCCTCTCCCTTCTTCATGAAGTACAAGCATGGTGGGGATGGTGGTGATGTTGACTTTTGGGGCATTATTCTTATACGTATAAATACTTACGTATACGCTTGTATATACGTACCCGTATAATACCCGTATAATACATATGGCTTACTAAGATATCATGCATACATACTAATTCCATTACCCCTTATGATTATTTAGGACAAAGAAATGCTTTAATTAAGGCAAGTGTTACATGATGTCCTCATCAATTCCCCCGGGTGGAAAGAACTCGACCCTGTCGAGTGTGGGGGACAGAACTGCTGTCTGCTGTGATAGTGCTCCAGTCGATCAGGATCAAGATGCTGGAGGTCTTCCTCGGTAATCCAAGAATTTTCTGAATCAGGTTTTCCCGTCCACTTAATGAGATAGCGTCTCGTCCCTCCATCTCCAGTAGAGATAATCTGATCATCCAAGATAGAATCTATATGTTCTGTTGCATAGGACATTTTAGGGGGAAGTGGAGGTAGTGGGGGGCTCTCAGAAAGAAGGTCTTGGCTTGGCTCATCCACAAATGGATCAGAAGGGGTATCAAAAGTACCTCGATATGGAACTAAATCCTCAACATTAAAGGTGCAACTGATGCCAAAATCAGGTGGGAGATCCACCACATAAGCATTTGAATTGATTTTCTTGATAATCTTGAATGGCCCTGCACTTCGCGCGTGTAATTTCTTCACGGTTCCTTGTGGAAACCGTTCGGGTCGCATGCGGACCATCACATAATCTCCAACATTAAAAGATCTTAATCGGCGATGTAGATCTGCAGAAGCTTTATAATCAGTATTATTTTTCATTATCTTGTCTCTGACTTCCTCATGTAATGCATGGATATGGGATGCAAATGCTGATGCGGAGTCTGATACCCTAGAATGATGATGAGCCATGGGAATTAAATCAATGGGTTGCCTGGGCTTAAAACCGTTTACTATTTCAAAAGGACTGAGACTCGTGGTCCTATTGACAGATCCGTTATATGCAAATTCAGCCATAGGCAAAATGAGATCCCAAGTTTTTAAATTTTCTCCAACTAGACACCTGAGGAGATTTCCTAGCGATCTATTTACCACCTCGGTTTGACCATCTGTCTGTGGGTGAAAGGCGGTTGAGAATTTCAGTTTGGTGCCCATCTTATGCCAAAGTGTTTTCCAGAAATAGCTAACAAACTTAACATCCCTATCAGACACCATGGTTTTAGGTATCCCGTGCAACTTTACGATATGATCAAAGAATAAGACAGCAACTCGAGACGCATCTGAGGTCTTGGAACACGGGATGAAGTGAGCCATCTTTGAGAATCGGTCAACTACCACTAGGATAGAATCGTGCTTTTTTTGAGTTTTGGGCAGCCCTAGTATGAAGTCTAGGCTCACGTCTTGCCAGGGGCACTTAGGAACAGGAAGAGGAGTGTAAGGTCCGGCAATCTGCTTTTGTTGCTTGGCCAGCTGACACGTGCGACATTGGCTAACTACTTTAGAGACATCTCTTTTCAGACTCGGCCAGTAGAATCGGTGTTCAACGGCCTCAATTGTCTTGTTCTGACCGAAATGCCCCGCCAGACCTCCAGCATGTAGCTCCCAAGAGAGAAAATCCCTGAGGGACGTACGGGGAATACACAACTTACGGAATCTGAAGAGATAACCGTCTTGAAGGAGAAAACCGTACATCTCACGAACAGGGCCGTCTCGTAACGTGACATAAATTCTCCCAAAATCGGGACATGATTCATACTCCTCTTTTAATTTCTCAAATCCAACCACTTCTGTGCTCATTGCCACCAAGATCGTGACACGTCGACTCAGCGCATCAGCGACCTTATTCTCGATGCCTGCTTTATGTTTGAGAACAAAAGTGTAATCCTGCAAGAATTCCACCCATTTGCTATGCCTCGTGTTTAATCTCTTCTGGGAGTTGAGATACCTTAACGCTTCGTGATCTGAGTACAACACGAATTCCTGTGGCAACAGATAATGTCTCCAGTAGCGCAACGCCTGTATAACCGCATAAAATTCTTTATCATAAGTGGAGTAGCGTTGCCGGGCATCATTTAGTTTTTCGCTGAAATAAGCAACCGGGTGGTTTTCCTGACTCAGTACACCACCTATTGTCAGTCCCGATGCGTCACAAGTTACTTCAAAAGCTTTTGAAAAATCAGGAAGACGCATTACGGGAGCTTCCGTCATCTTCTTTATTTCAGCGAAAGCTTTGGAGGCAGCAGGAGTCCACTGGAACACTTCACTCTTTAAACAGTCGGTGATAGGTGCCATGATAGCACTAAAATTCTTGATGAACCGACGGTAGAAAGTGGCTAACCCGTGAAAGCTTCTGACTTCCCTAATCGTCCGGGGTTGTGGCCACTCGGTTATTGCCTTCACTTTCTCAGGGTTTGCGAAAACTCTCTCGGAGGAAACCACAAATCCTAGGAAGATAACCCTGTCTATACAAAAGCACACTTCTTTGGATTTGCATAAAATTTCTCAGCACGGAGTGCGCAGAGGACTTGCCTCAGATGTCCCACATGTTGCTCCAGGGTTTGGCTGTAGATCAGTATGTCATCAAAATAGACCACCACGAACTTACCGATAAACAGTCGAAACAATTGGGTCATTACTCTCATGAAGGTGCTTGGAGTATTGGACAGTCCAAATGGCATAACCAACCATTCATATAACCCGTCTTTAGTCTTAAATGCGGTTTTCCATTCATCCCGGGTCGGATTCTAATTTGATGGTACCCGCTCTTAAGATCAATTTTGGAGAAGATTGTGGCACCTGACATCAGATCCAGCATATCATCAAGACGGGGAATGGGGAAACGGTACTTGACGGTAATTTTATTGATTGCACGACTATCCACACACATACGCCATGTACCATCATTCTTTGGCGCCAAAAGTGCGGGAACCGCACATGAGCTCAAGCTCTCTTTGATGAACCCCTTGTCAAGTAGCTCTTCCACTTGCCGTTGCAATTCCGCATGTTCAGTTGGGTTCATTCTATAGTGAGGCAGATTTGGTAAAGTTGCTCCTGGGACTAAGTCAATAGCATGTTGAATGTCTCGCATAGGGGGCAACTCACCTGGAAGATCTTGTGGGAGGGTTTCAGAAAACTCCTCCAGAATTGGTTTAATGTGCTCAGGAATCTGATCCTCGATATCCCGGCTAGCCTCTCGAGCCACGAGAGCATAACAAGTAGAACCATCCTGCAAGCTCTTTTCAATTTGATCGTGGCTAATCAAATTCATTTCCATCTTACCTTTGCCCTTATCAACCTTTTTTTTTGGATTTATAACGTTCACTTTATCTTTCCTTTATCAGCCTCTTTCTCTCGGGTTGGCGGCTTCGGTTGATTTGGCATAATCTTCACCTTTTTCCCATTATGGACGAACGAACACTGATTGGTACGTCCATATATGGTCACATCTAGGTCAAATAACCATGGTCGACCCAAAATGATATGACCTACATTCATGGGGAGTATGTCACACCACACATTTTCTGTGTATGTGGCAAACTGGATGGGAATTTGACATCTCTCTTGAACATCTATAGATGTAGCATCGATCCATGTAACCTTGTAGGGGTTTGGATGCTTCACCGGTGTCATCCCGAAGGTGGTGATTAACTTTGACGCCACAACGTTGATGCAGCTGTCACTATCCACTATTATCTTGCAGTTCTTATTGCCAATTTTTGTGCAAGTTTGGAATATGACAGTCCTTCTCCAGTCGTTGAGTGGTTCAGGCTGGGTTAAAGTACATCTAACCACTCCTAATTGGGTGCGAGCTACACCAGGAGGTAGGCTCGTATTTTCCACAGTTCTGATGCACCCATTGAATTCATACTCTTCGACAGAGGCATCTGAGTCATCATCTTGTTGGTGCACAACCTCTTCTCCATCATCTTCTCCTTCTATATCTTCAATAGGAACTTCAACAAAGAGGGTTTTGGTCTGACTCGGGCACTGGCTGGCAAGGTGACCATACCCTTGACACCTGTAGCATTGGGTTCTAGGGTTGACTTTTCCTGGTTCACTTACCGTTCGCTTTTCAGATGTAAAGGGCTTTGCACCAGAAGGACCTGCTGGTTTGACGCTAGAGGAACTGGAGGCAGGTTTACTTGAGGTAGGGAGAGTTCGGTTGAAGCTTGGCTGGCCAGTAGTGGTGGTTCTAGAGTTATCCTTAAAGTTATTTCGGTTAAAATAGGATCCTCTAGACTCATCTAAGTCGGTAACTAGCTGATATGCCTGTTATAGAGTCGTGATGCCTCGAGCAATGAGCTCTCGGCGATAATCATCCCTAAGACCGGACCTGAACCTAGATAGGGTCTGTTCGGGAGATTCTAACTCAATAGCTCCACACCGATTCAGATATTCATCAAATTTAGCAATGTAATCAGCGGCTGATTTGTTCCCTTGAGTCCATCGATTCCATTTGTCTAACAGTTGTTGACTGAATGATGGTGGAACATACTTCATCATAAGCTTCTCTTTCATGCTTTCCCAAGTGTCCACGGGGTCTTCCCTTCTGTACCTCATCATCCTCTCTAGGTTTTCCCAGTATTGCCCGGCTTGTCCCGTTAATTTCATTACGGCCAATCGAACCTTCCTTGACTCAGACATGTCATGCCAACGAAAATATCGGTCCATAGCCAACTGCCAATCTATATAAACCTGAGGGTCTAAACGCCCGTCAAAAGAAGGAGCATCAACTTTAACGCTCCTGATATACTGGGCATCGGCATCAGTTGTTTGGTAAGGTGGGCCTCGCTCACGCCTGGGAGACCTACTGTCATTTCGAGAACTTTCATCCTCCCTGATTCTTCTCCTATTGGTTTCTAGCCTACAAATTCTGGTTGCTAGATCCCTACAATTGACATCAACCTGATCCTTAACTTGTAGTTGTCTGTCCATACTCTCTATCTTTTGTAAGATTGTGTTAAGGGTATCATGAATGCTAGGGTCCATTGGTGCTGAAGTTTCGCCTATAGAAAAAGTTCTACCACTTCTAGTAGGCATGCAAGATCCTAGCTGACCCTAAATGTGAGCTGTCCTTAGAATATGTATGCTATGCAGGAGGAGTCAGAGATTAGAGTGATGAAAGATAATACCAAATTTTAAGCTACTTAGATTAACACGTGATTAAGAAAATTATAATGTGGAGACAGTGATAAAGACACGTGCTGATACAATTAACTTCAAGATATATCAAGTAATCACAGATTCAAATTAATTTAGTTGCACAATTAATATTAGGTCGGTTACCACTCAAGATCAGAATCACACAACTCACTTATTTAGTGGGCAACAGTCAATAAATTTATCATGCGACAGATTGGAAGAACTAGCTATTTTAATTAAATGACAGGAATAACTGACAGAATATTCAAAGTTACCTGGGAAGGCGACCGTAACTCAAACCTGAAAGAGACTGCTGTGGGCGCGTCGTGCTGGTCGTCACGAATCCACTGCCTCGAGAACGGATCAATTCGGACTTGAAACGAACCCTGAATGGCCGTCCGAAGCGATGCTGCGATTCTGGACTGAGTCAGGACAAACTGGATCTGGACTGAGTTGAATACACTGAACTGAGTTGACTCAGTGAGGTAACTCGGCGATGACGTCAGCGATGACGTCAGCAATTCACTGTTGAACCGGGTTGCGGGTGAATGGATTTAGGCTCACTGGGACCCGACCTGTTTTACTTAACCCTCTTAAAACCCGATCGGGTTTGAAATCCGATCCGTTTTTGCTCACACCCGAATGCAATTGGGTTGCATTAAATGGATGTTGACGAAGCCCTCACTCGACACCCAATTTCAATTTCAACCGCTCTCGCAGCTAGGGCAGGAACGGGCGTGGTGACGGCGTCGGAGTTGTGGACGACGATGGGGACACGGCGAGGTCGCGGTGATCTAGGCGAAGCTCGGGTGGGATCCTTCGGAGGAGACGCTCTGGGGACTTCTTCAAGTCGTCGTCAACTCAAGCTCCTCCTCGGCGAAGGCACGGCGGGATCCTGTCAGCGGCGGGTTCGACGAGGCTCCACGGTGTTCAGGCGAGCTCGACGAAGCGTCAGATGGCTTCGATGAGACACTGACGGCACCAGGAGGGGCCGCGAAGATGGCGGCGAGTGAGGATTAGGCGGCGCCGCCGGAGTTTTGACGAAGATGATGATGATGAGCAGGGTGGTGGAGGTGTCGGTGTGGACCAGAGGCAGCGGCGATGACCTGGATCAAGGAAGGCGACGATAACGTGGGTCGGGGAGCGCCGGCGGTGAGATCTGGGGCGACTTGTTTTCGACTTGCAGAGATCGGCGGCGGAGGATCACCCGCAGTCGACGACTGACTTAGATGATGGCGTTGGAAGGCGGTGGAAAAGGGCGTGGCTGTGGTTGATCTCTGACGACGACCTCTGTCGACGGCTCTGTCGATCGTGGCAGAGGAAGAGGACGAAGACGAGGACGATGGCGGCGCTCCGGCTGCGGTGGTGGCGGGTCGTGGATGGCGTCGAAGGCGGCGGGAATTGATGGCGGCGTGGGGGCGGGTCTGTTCTCTGATGGGGAAGATGAACAGTGCTGGTTGGGAATTTTCAGGGATTTTCGAGGAATTTTCGATGATGATTTTTTTTTCACTGTAAATTTTTTTTTGAAACAGTGTAATTCTTTTTTTTTCTTTTTTTTTGAATGGATCTGGAATAGATCTAGGGTTTGGAGATTGAAAAAAAAATTTGAAAAAAGAAAAATTTTGAAGGGGATTGAAAACCGGTGCTCTGATACCAAAATGATGTAAAACCACCTGGATCGCAATCACCTTCAAATCGAAACCAAAATTTAAATTGAGGATAAGAAAAGATTTGAGTTTCCACCCCTTGCACGGGCTTCTCACCCTAAACTCGAGAGCAGCTGAACTCAAGAATTTAACAAATAATTTGAGGAAAAGTTTTAATCATTCATTCATTGTCTTTAGCATAATCGTTTAGGTGGCCTTATATAGGCTTTACAAAAAGAGGACTACTGGGAAATAACCGATGTGGTACTAAACGTCCACAAAAGAACAAAAATAAAAGGAACACAAATAAAGCTAAAACATCTGATATCAATAAAGCCTGAAACAAGTCCTATCTAAAGCCATAGAAGACCAGCGCGTCGCCTCCTGAAGTATGCTCGATCGAACCTGCTCCTGGGCGGTGGCATGATGTCCTCATCAGTGAGGGTCAAAACCCGCGTCTCAGTATTGCTTCAGCACTAAGGCTCGAGGGCCGAAACCCGCGTCTCAGTTATAACTGTTCTCGTTATTGGGTCAATTACTGCTCACATAATGAGGAAGTTAACCCCATTATGGAGCGTTTTTAGGGGGCACGTTCACCCCTGAAACCTCTATAAATAACCCCGTTTGCTAGGGAGAAGGGTCGGTTGATCAGATAATTCTTGGAGAAGAATTTCGCTTGTGAGCTGTAGAAGCACCAAGACTTCCACCGAAAAGAAAGAGAGTGCAACTCTTCAAACAACTTGCTGTGTACAAGTCAATCTTTGTCTACAATCTCTTTGAGATTCCTGGTCGACAGGGGCTGTGTTACTCCGTCTGCCATCCAAAGAGAGGATTCCCAAGAAGTCCGGACGTTCACCCGGTCAACGGAAAACAAGATTCACTTTCCACCGCCACATCAAGAACCCAGCATTAAACAAAAGGGAGATTCAAGTCTAAACATCTCCCCTCCCTTGTAGTCGGAGTGTTAATCCGCTGTAATCTTTCATTTGATTCAAGGAAATTTTACAAGAAACTTCCTCCCACCAAACAAGAGATGGCGACTCCGCTGGGGACTACTTTCTCTACTGATGAGCAAGTTGTGACGCAAGGTGACATCACCTGTATGGGAAAAACGGTCGAATCACTTGTCGTAGAATTCGACCAGGCGAAGTATGAAGAGTCCCTCTCTTCTGGCTCCAAGAGCCCAAAGGCAAGGGTCTACCGAAAAGTCTCTTCGGGGACTTGCTCTCAAGTTCGTTCCGAGATTCTCCCAGACGCGACTGGTGAGAAGGATGTAGTGGCTAATCGCATCATACGTAACGCCCGAGCCAACGCCTCTCAGGAGGCCCGCATGGTTAACGTCCCTGACGTTCAGCCTGTTCATCCCCTTCCTCAGCGCCAGGTTATCGGAGGTTCCCTTCAACCCACACGACGTAATCGGAACGCTTGAGCGGCGACAGAGGCGGTGTGCGCGTCAACTACAAGTTGGAACAACTGTTTGTCCAACAGAGATAGGACGCGAAGTTCAGACCGGCATCACTTCTGTACCGTATCAGACACGTGAAGTCCGCGTTTGGCAACCTAAACGTGAGATTCACCAAGCTTGCGTTTATGAAGTACCGCTTCCCAACCGCCAACGCGAAGTTCGTGCTCTTTATCAAAGACACGAGACGCACACCTCTGTACGCGGGACCCAGCAGCCCTGCGTTTCTCAATCATCTTTGTCCAGATGCGATAATCGGCAACACGAGAGCCGCGTCTCTTCTCAGCAGAGACGCCGACTCGCCTTCCGGAGCCGCGACGCAAGAGCTGCGTTCATGAGCCTCGCGTCTCAGAACCCTGCGTCTCAGCTGTGCGAAGCAAGGAGAACTCTCGCAAGTTGAAAAGCCCTCGACAATCCGAGACTAATCTCTTCAATCCCCCTCCCGTGGATCTAAGGGATTATTTGACAAGGAAGAGAAGTGCTAGTCGGATCACTCCATCGTGTTGTTGCGAACGGCTTATCACAATGCTCTCTGAGTGCCGTTGAAGTTCACGTGCGAGCCAGCAGTCTAAATTTAGACAGCTGACTCTAACTCCCCGATCAGCTAAAAGAAATTGCTCCCACAGGAGGAGGACTTTCTCTGACACTGAATACCCTGAACTCACTGCAAACATGACAAACATGAGTAGGGGAAAGCAACCTGTGGTCAGCTCCGACGAGTCTGACACAGAACCGGAAAGAGTGTACCGACATACTCGCACTCAGACTGGGGTAATTCCCCCGATCAATTACAGTATCCTGGCTCGGGGCATTGAAGTAAATGACTCGCATTCCGCTATTGCAGAGTTACAGGCTTCGAACTCTTCATAGAGAAGGAGGCCTTTATATACATGACAAATACTCCTGAGGAGACAGCCATGCGCTTGGAGCAGCAAGCCCAGGTCCAGAAGGAACAATTCGAGATGATTCGTGTTCAACAAGAATCTATCGATTCCCTCAAGCAGATGTTGGCGCAATTGCTTGAAGATAAGAGGAAGTCAACCGACAAAGCCTCCTCTAAAAAGTCTAAAGGCAAATGAAAAGAGGGAGAAAGCTCATCTTCTGTACATATTGAGGAGAAAGAGCAATCTACTTCTGGCTCATCTAAATCCTCATCTCAGGAAAAAGACGACCGAGACCAGGAAAGGGTTCATTCTAAAAGAATGAATTAATTAGAGCAACGTCTTGAGGTCCTTACTAATCGGAAAGGCCTTCAAGAAGCAGGAGTGGTTCGGCCATATCCGGCTGAGTGGGATCTTGTTCCATACCCTCCCAAGTTAAAGCTCCGACCTTTCAAGCATTTGATGGCAAAGGGTCACCGAACCAACATATCTACTACTTTAAGTCTCAGACAGGAAATGTGGTAGATAACGATGTCATCCTAGCACGTTTGTTCATCGGCACCCTAAAAGGGCTCACCTTTGAATGGTTCATGAAACTCCCGGAAGGCTCCATTAAAAATTGGGGCGATTTGGAGAAGCTCTTTCTGACTCGCTTCTTTGAAGACGACTCAGAGGTCACAATGCCTATTCTTTTAGCCACAAAGCAGCGAAAGGGGGAGTCCGTCAAATCATTTGTAGAAAGTTTCAGAATGTAGCACTCCGATGTTCAAGCGGTATGACCCAGGTCACCCTGGTGGAAACATGCCGCCACAATTTACAAACTTCGCTTCTCACCCAAATAAGAGTTGCTCAAAGCCGCACCTGGAAACAATTGATCCAGCAAGGTGAACAGGCTGAAGAAATTGTTGCCCGGGTTAGGGCAGAAGAAAACAAACCTAGATCTGAAAGGTCGACAAGGCGTGCGCTAGACGCATCCCTTCAAACAAAAGGAAGGGTAACCTGGCAACAGAGACCAAATCTCCCGTCAAATCTCAACCGATCAAGGGAAGTGGCTCTTCAAGTCAGCCGCGCGCCAGCAAGCAGTATCCTTCAAGGACGAACATGTTGACTCGCTGTTCAAATTACTTAACAAGAGTAACAGACTGAAGCTTCCTGAAGCTAGACGCCCTGAAGAAGTCGGTAAAACCGATAATCCTAACTATTGCTTGTATCATAGGATATTGGGACACCCTACTAAGAGCTGTTATGTCTTCAAAGACATCGTTCAGGCTTTAATTGACGCAGAGGTATTAAAACTCCGTCCAGAGCAGAAGAAAATGACGACAATATGACATCATTCCTCCAGTTTGGAAGACAACCTCCAACACCCTCTGTAGTAATCCCCATCCCAAAAGGGGAGCTAAGAATGATCAACATAGACCCTCACCATTAGCAAGAGAAGGGTCTTGTACCTGTTCCCACACCTCAGGAAGAAGTTATATGGGTTCATCCCGACCTTGTGGACGGCCAGCAATGGACCACTGTTACCAGCAGAAGGTCCAAAGGCAAAGGGAAAGCTTCGTCCTGTAATGTGGTGTGCGCTTTTTCCCGAGAAGCGGAAACTGATGTTCCCTTACTGACTGATTCAGAAGAGGAAACAATAGTTCTCACTGCAGAACCCAACCAACTTGTGGCAGAAACTCGTTCGGTCAGTCATATTTGAAAAAATATGACAAAATGGCGGCAACCCCTCCAAAACCCGCTACAAAGTCAGCCAAGCCCTCCACAAAACAACCCGTGGAGAGACAGAAAGAGCTTCGATTTTCCAAAGCTCTCTCAAAAGACATCGCGGAAGGATCCACAACACCTTACCGCTTTGACGTCCTGACTCAATTGGCAAATATCTCGGCCCGAATCACTCTTTACGAGCTCCTGAGGCTATCGAAGTCAACCAGAGAAGCTTTAAGAGAGGCTCTAGCTAATGATGAGGTTTTATGACCCAGGTACCGGATGGATCACAGGAGGAAAATGTAGAGGATTGCCTCCATGCCTCCCAAAATGCTCCCTGCATCACCTTCACGGCAAATGATATACAGGTTAAAGGGAAAACATGATCGACCCCTATACTTCATAGGGTATATCGGATCATCTGAAGTAAGCCGTATTCAGGTAGATTCAGGGTCTGCATTGAGCATTATGCCTCGCCGGGTCATGCAACATTTAGGGATTCCTACCCACCGGTTGAGCGCTACCCAGACGACCATTTATGGGTTCAATGCCAATGGTACCCGTCCAATAGGGAAGATCAAGCTCAAATGCCAAATTGGGGACTTAAAATCGTAAGTGACACGCTATAATACCATGCCCGAGCACCTTCAAACAAATTCCCACTGAAGGAGAGATTAGCATTGGGGTTACCGATATATAATTGATCATAACCGAACTGTCGAGCAAAACGGCTCGGCATATAAGGCTCGATCATACATGAGTTCCCTTGCCAAAAGAGCAGATACCCAGGCTGAATATTAATCAGCCACCAGAAGACTCCCGATGACAGTCTTGTGAAATCATTTGGTCCCGCAAGGTCGGAAAATTTATTCCCGTAAGATGCACCAGTAATCTCGGGGAAGCAATGGTCGAGCTGGTAGTTCGAAGCGTTCAGAATACATTTCCGAACGAAGAACATATAGTAGTTGGACCAGCTCGAATTCTCCAGCTTCTGCACAAAAGGGACAAACCCCTCAGATAGAGGCACCGCTGTCATCAGCGAAGGGCAGTGCATAACATACCAAGCCATCAAGTACGTATATGGAAGCTCGATCCTAGGGTTGGGGGTCTTTACCCTCGGCCTTCCCTCTGAGTCAACCTCTGGTCTATCTTTGGAGTCGACAATGACCTCCACTTGGCACAGACTTTTAACCAGAGCCCGTAATCCGCTTTGAATTCCAGCCACCATTGCTGGGAGAAGGGCGATAGACTTTCCATAGGCCAGCAAAACCGCCGGGTATACCACATCGGCGACAATTAGTTCATGTGGCAATGTTGGCACCACACAACGCTTCAGCCATAGCATAAGAAAGCCCGCCAATAGCGCCCGATTAGAAATGGGAACTCGGGCTTGATGATGAAAACTTTCAAAGACCGTGTCAGGTTTGAAAATATCCTCATTTGACTCGGTGGTATAAGAGCTTGTAGAGGCGTTGATCCTTTTAGCAATTTCTTCGTCAGTGCAAGGAGCCAGACTGGTCACTGGGCTATCTTTCTCATTTATACCATTGAATAGGTAACTCGCACAGGACATCTGCTAACACCCCTGTTCCTCCAGGAGGTTATTTGGCGCAAATGTGGAAGTGACACAACACTTCCCAGTATGTCTCATATACTTGAGGGCTCTCCTTCTTCAAGAGATGAAGTTCTTCAGAAGTCGGAACGTATTCTTCATAAGGGGCATCTCCCATAACAAGCCCCGAGACTTCATACAGCTCATGAAGAGCGAACCCCATCTCTCCGACCGGAGTAAAAAATGTGCCCATCAAAGGATTATAGTGCTCCAGGATGTCATAGAAATTATGGGAGCTTTGTGGGAGGCCATACTGCACAGCCCTGACCGAGTGGTACAGCCTTACCTGTTCCAGCAGAGCTCCAAGTTCGACAAGGACAAATCCAACCATCTTGCCCCACCAGGATCTGTTGGAAGAATGAACCCACCCGAGCGGGCGGAAGTCGATGGAAAAATCACCCCTGACCTTCATGAACTGGTTGAGGAAGGTGGTGCCAAGTTAAGGGGTTTCCCATCTCGGGTATTCAGACTTGACCAATCCGGGGAATAAACCAAAGACCTCTTTCCCATGGCCGGCAGAGTATATTTCTTTGGCACCTAGTCTGCCAAGAGAGACACCGGAGACAAATCGGGAAAGATCCCAGTCCATCGCACGGTGAACAGACATATGTTGAAGATAAGATAGGGGATACATTCTCTCCATATTGGGAAGAAAGAACCTCCTATCCCCTATCTGACGGAGCCACTTATAATCTCCGTCATGCAAAATCCTATCTTCCTCGTCAATATCGTCACCAAAGAAGAAAACAGGCTTCCGTAATGGAGTGCGAGAATCTGTCTCAAACAGTCTATCAGAGATAATCTCTCGGAGGGTCATCATACTGGC
The DNA here is from genome assembly GCA_038442645.1 of Agave tequilana. Taxonomy (NCBI): domain Eukaryota; kingdom Viridiplantae; phylum Streptophyta; class Magnoliopsida; order Asparagales; family Asparagaceae; genus Agave; species Agave tequilana. Next base: position 62,196 of record JAVJIF010008963.1, on the reverse strand, counting down.
TTTAGAGATCCTCTCCTTTCGCTCCTTCGACTTAATAGTAGTCACATGAGCAGTTTTCTGCAGCACGAAGGTCAGATTACGATCAGCGCCACCTACATGCCCAAAGTGACACTTTTTGGACAAAGGGTTGGAGGAGTATCGTACTGCAAAGAGAACAACACTTAATTAGAAACCTAAAAGAAATGGCTAAGTGTTTGAAAACCAAACGCAGGGGGAATCCAGACGCGGAGACCAGCAAAATCTACGTCCAGACTCAAAGAATGCGAGGCTTGTATGAACCCCGCGTTCCAAAATCCAGAACTTAGAAAAAATTTCTAAGTATAGGATTCAGACGCGAGATTCATTAAAACTTGCATTTGATCTTACAAGACGCAAGAATTATAAGAAGTCTGCGTCTGAACTCCTCACACTCAGAAATTTTTTTTGAGTGCTGACTTAAGACACAGGGCTCAATGAGGCTCGCGTTCAGCAAACAGATACGGACTCAGATTGATGAAGCAAAGAAGCAGAAGTCATCAAACTCGCATCTTGTCCACTAATTCAAGAACCGCGTTTGACGATCAAACACGGGCACGAGCCCCGTGTTGGCGGTTCACATTCAAGAAGGACTTAGGAGTTGAAAGAACTCTATAAGCCCCTTTAATGATGGAAACCCAGATCAGATAGTTGTACTACTTGAAATAGGGGCCTCCTTTGTGGAAGAACCGCCCGTTTGAGTCTCAAGAGCGACAGCCTTCGAGGACGAAGCAACATGCTTGGCTTTTGGTGCCATCGCAACCGTGGAATGGTGTTAAAGATGGTGAAAACGGAAAAAAGTTTCGAGCTTTTCTTAACCCTAGAAGGCTCAGCGAAGAAGAAGAGTCTAATGATGACTCTTGAAAGAATGTTGTCTTTTATAGGCACAGTGATTCGCAGAGATACGTAGCGTTTGGCTCGACGCCTAATCTCTGTCTGACGCGTGGCAGGCATATTAAATGCAGCGCAAAATTCGCGCGCCAAAAGGAAGATGTACCCTCAATTCTGCTGGACACGTGGCAACGCGCCAACAACACGGATTCGTGTTCAATAGAAAATCGCGTCTCTCCGAAGGTTGCGCCTCTTCAACTAGGCCAAAGTTGCGCCTACTTCACAGAGCGAAAGTTGCGTCGTCATTCCAAAAGACGCATCCCTACAAGAGGCGTGTCTTTAAAGCAGCATGACCACTGCGTCTACAGGACTTGCATTCAGTCCTTACTTCTGCAATTCAGTTCAACAGTACACTGGCACAAGCAGATGACTGTTTACCCCTGGTTCAAAGTACACCAAAAACAAACTCAGAGCACTGGGGGGTCTAGACTGTGTATCTAGATACTCGGCGCGATCATTTCTGGCGGCTTCAAAGGGTTTCACAGTACACTCACGAAGACCATATTCTAGACAGGATCAAGCTCAGAGCATCTCAAATGATTGTCAGTCCAATCACGAGAAATATGAACTCAACCAAAGTCCAAAGTATTTCGAAATTCGTCACAGTCAACCGCGGAATATCGAAAACTTTGGAGGGAGTTCTGTAGGCTGTCTAAAAATCACTAAAGACAAGTCATCAAAAAGTAGAGTTCAAACTCCAGACGCATGGCTAATCATAGCCATCACAACAGCATCAAGACGCGGGTCGAAACCCGCGTCTCAGCATTACTGCAGCACCAAGGCGTTACAACATCAAGATGAGAGGGTTGAAACCCGCGTCTCTGCCGCACCAAGACGTGAGGGTCAAAACTCGCGTCTCATTATTGCTTCAATACCAAGGCGCGAGGGCTGAAACCCGCGTCTCAGTTATAACTGTCCTCGTTATTGGGTCAATTACTGCCCACATAATGAGGAAGTTAACCCCTATTATGGAGCATTTTTAGGGGCACGTTCACCCCTGAAACCTCTATAAATAACCCCGTTTGCTAGGGAGAAGGGGTCAGTTGATTAGATAATTCTTGGAGAAGAATTTCGCTTGTGAGCTGTAGAAGCACCAAAACTTCCACCGAAAAGAAAGAGAGTGCAACTCTTTAAACAACTTGCTGCGTACAAGTCAATCTTTGCCTACAATCTCTGAGATTCCTGGTCGACAGGGGCTGTGTTACTCCGTCTGCCATCCAAAGAGAGGGTTCCCAAGAGGTCCGAACATTCACCCAGTCAACGGAAAATAAGATTCACTTTCCACCGCTACATCAAGAACCTAGCATTAAACAAAGGGGAGATTCAAGTCTAAACATCTCCCCTCCCTTGTAGTCGGAGTGTTAATCCGCTGTAATCTTTCATTTGATTCAAGGAAATTTTACAAGGAACTTCCTCCCACCAAACAAAGAGGACTACAAATCTTGAATTATTGGCTCTCTATCTAATAATTACTATTTTTCTTTGAATTTTTTTAGATGATGATATAAATGTATGGTTAGATTTTAAGATTTGTTAGTTTGTAAATGGATAGTCAGATTTGGTTTGGACGTGATACGAACGTTAGTCACAATCAAATTAGATTTCTAATCAAATGAATTGTGGTTATGATAGTAAATATAGAATGCTTGTAGCTATTTAATAAATTTGTCTTGTAAAATCATACCTTGACTAGTTGTTGGGATGATGTTATATTTTAAGGAGTTACCAATTGGGGGAGGTGCAGTTGCAACATTATCGAAAGCCCCAATAGGTCAGTTACCTACTGCCATTGTAGGCCTACTGCTAATGTAGGCTACGCTAAACCATCCACAGGAAAATTAAACAATAAGGGTGGAACCACTGTGGGCTGATGCATACATACATTGTCTGAGAAGGTGGAGCCCAGAGGGTATGATAGTTATGACCCCTCATGTGTCACGCCCCGTTTTTCAAAATACGTGGAAACGGAGTCGCGACGAGAGTCAACGGCGTATATACGCGAGAAAAATACCCACGTATACACGCTAAGCCTAAAGTAACATGAACAAGTTATAAATCTGAACCAAAATAAATCAACGATCACTGCAATATCACATATAAGCATCCACGCATGATATTATATAAAAAGAACTAGAATAAAGACTGAATCTGATATACATGAATCAAGAAAAGTATAAAGACAGAAATAAAAGAGGCAAGAATATCCGAATAAAAAGAGAAACTCCAACTTCTCGCGAAACGTACAATCACACGAACACCTGAACAATATAAGAAGTTCAAAATCCTAGACGTGCGAATCCAGAGTCGTCAAAAGTGACCCAATGAGTGTGTGTAAAGGAAAAGATGCTCGTGCATAATAACAATGTAAGAAATAACAATATGATAACAGAAATAAAAGATAACAGAATAATCAATATCAAGAACAAAGTTATGAACAATATATGACTGATATCGAGATAAAAGAAAATCATTAATGGCGAGATATATAACCTAACATATGTCTCTAGTTTGGTATACAATCTGGTCATATGTATAATCATATGTCTATCATAGTTATATATATCTACAGTCAAGTGATTACGGTCAATCACAATACATTATAAACAATTCATTATTATTTATTATATCAGCGAACACCATTGTCACCTGTAATAGACGCATCCCATACTATGCCTATCACACGTGTCAATCAGGGTCCTAAGTCATTGAAACTGATTGGTTGGAGACATTGTCCATACTTTAGGTGAGTTCTGTGCATACCCGAAATCACGATCTCAGTTTCTTGGCGCTGAATTAGACTATCAGTAACGATAATCTCACTGTATTAACAGTGGAACAATAACAGTACAGATGGGATGCCAGTCATCCCCCAGGAACCCTACAGTGGAACCCTCAGTCGGCTGCGCAACCTGTATCCTAGATCCACCCAAAATACAGAGCTGTCTCCTCCATCAATTTTCCTAATCACAGTGTAAGTTGTCCATTTTTATTATTATTTAATTCAGTTAAAACAATCAGGATCATGTTACTTAGAATACCGGAACGATACAGTGACAGTAATAGTACAGCATAACAATCAACAGTAATCGTATACACGGTGAACAGTAATCAAGACAGTAAACAATAACAGTAACCGTATATACGATGAACTATAGGGCTGTACATGGTGTTACGGTCAAACAATCATTTCCCAGTAACTTCCAGTAACATGAATTTATGCAGTAACAGTCACGCACCTCTAGTCAATGTACAATCTCATATATATAACTGATCAAAATCACATCCACCTGTATTGGATACAACACTAATGAATCCGCTAACTCATAATCTCAATAGTCATCATGAACATTAAGTGCTAAGTCTATAACAGAGTATTAGGTACCTTAAATCACCAGTCCAATAAGCCAATAATCAGATCTCTCATCACTATCAATTTGTTCAATCCTCTAATCACCAATAATCGAGATCAAACAAATGACTGCTATCAACTCTGAAGTACAAGATTACTGATACCAATCCACCATAACTTTATCTCTATAACTGAGTAAATCAAGAACCAATCATGAAAAAGGTTGTCTATTGATTATCCTCGAGATCAACTTAAATCAATAGATATCGAATCATAAGGAGTAGAATACTCTAGAATAACATGTGATCTAAAGTAGTCTATATCCGGTACTCCGCATCAAAAGTGAATCATCAATACTCTCACAACCTAACAAGTAGATGAATCCAGAAATAATTACTCCTAACAGTTCAAGATCAGTCTTATCGTACACATCGATATCAACTGTAGAATATTCATACATCTGGTCATATTCCAACTATTATCAATATCATGTAATTACTAATTAATATCTGATATAAAGAATATAAACCCCAAATTAACTTCAACTCTGAATAAGTCCATATACTGATCCAAGCATCCATAATTCTAACCCTTAATAAAGTAGGATCATAACTAAACCGTCCTCAATATTCAAATTAATTCTTATCTAAATAATCACCAATTAAATATCAAGTCTGATAAAAACTCGACATAAAGTATACATTTCTAATCACAATCACGAACCAATCATCCCAAGATCAATCTCATAGACAGACTATCATAACTAAATCTGAAACTGAGAACGGTAATCATCTATACATGAAGTGGTTCAAGTCTAATATCTCAATCTCAAAATACAAAGTCCATATTCGTCTGATGCTCAAATATGAACTTGGCTAGCTAGTCAATAGATTGAATGAAGTCACAGTCTGAGGTATCCAATACTAGGCCTAAGCCAATAGCGACAAACTATCAACACATAAAATGACGCTGATAATCGCTCAAATCAATTAAATAAATAAGGTCAACACTCACTGATACCTCATGAAGTGATACAGGTAGTCAAACTGATAAAACAAATTAAATAGTCACATGAAACGATAAAAGTAAAACACATACATATTGACAACGGTAAATAAGAAAATAAGATAAAAGCAAATACTCACATGAAATGACGTGGTTTTGGAACCGAATCGCCGTCTGGTGTTCACTGCACGAACCAGTACCGATTTACGGATCATCCTATGGATCGATTTTTGAATCGCCATGGTATTGGGTTCATAACGGACACAACTCCAAATCTCTTGTTACTGAGTTCAGATCTTACGAATGGGTCCGAAACACTGTATGGCACGCAACCAACACATACATATAAACATAAATACACGCTTAACACCCACACGTGCACACAGACACATGTATACCCACATTCATATTTATACAAGTATGCACATACACGCACATGTACATACATACATACACCTATATACATATACCAATATACAAACATGCATTCATAATTACACCCATAAACATAATTACACATAAACACCCATAATACAACCTCACACGCGGGCACGGTGCAAACACAACACACATACCTGTGATTATGCACACATTATCCTCACACACACTCACACAACACCATACATGCACATAATTAAATACCAAACACACACATATATACACTAAACACTTGCATGTTTATGAGGGTAATGAGTTATCACCCCACATACTGCTGCTTCTTATAATAATTAATAGGTTTTGTAGGGGTAATGGTCAAATTATAAAGATTCACTGGGGTTTTATTCAAAAAAAACCCCATTAAACAAACAAATAATTAACTTGGTCCCAATAAGGACAAGATAAGAAGACTGCAAATGTTCAAATACGGGCATGGAAAGAGTAACATGTACAGAATAAATTAGTGGTGAAGATGCAAATATTAGTTTAAGAATTTGCCTCAATGTGCTTGCCAAAAGACATAACTTTTTATTTGTTTAAAAAAAAACAAGAGAAACTTGTAAAAGCTCTGCATTCAATTCTTGCCTCAAAAAGAAAATCTTGGCCTTTGTGTTGCCAGCTACTTTGCTTATTCCAATTGTTAGCTAACTATCCAACACCACAAATTTTATAAAAAGACATGACCCTAAATTCACATAACTTAGGATAAGAATTCCTTAACTAAGTTGTCAAAATGACAAAAAGAAGCCCTAAATTCATAAAAAAACATTAAAGAGTAGATAAATTTCAAATCACATGCCTTTTCTTTCACAACAAATTTGAAATAAGAAAGAAAAGACTGCAAATATAATAAACCAACCGACTACTGAATCTCCAATCAAATTAATGTGATAGCATAGAGAATTCAAGTAAGTCCAATTACCAATATCAAAAAGATTATGAAACCTTAGCACATAAATTTTCTATTGCTGGAATATTATGTTTATCTAACTAGTAGGATCAAATTGAAAAGCACATGACACTTAAACTAAACATTGTAAAAAAATTAAATAAATTGGAAGGCTCACGCATGGAAGAGCCGGGGGCTTGGATGGAGGTGGTGATCGCCACGGAGGCTCGCCGGGGAGATCGCGGGCTGCCGGAGAGGACACGAGTATGCTCGCATTTGCCGGCGGCGATCGGCGGTGACCGCGGAGGATGTTGACGGCTCCGGCGGAGGTGATGCTCGATTTCGGCGGCACCGCGGAAAGGAGGTGGGATGCTCCGGCGGTGATCGGCGGAGATCGCGAAGATGGGATGGCCGGCCATGGAGGAGTGCAAGAGGGGACTTGTCTGTGGGGATTTGGGTGAAAAGAAGTTGAATATGATGGGTTTTAGTTTAGGATATGGTTTATTAGTTAGGATTTGATTTTGTTGTTAGGATTAGAGTTACGATGGAATTTGGGTTTCATTTAATGGTCAGGTTGGGCCTCTATGGGCTTGGTTTGGACCACGACAAAAATAAAAAGAATGAAGAAGAATAAGTGTGACTTAATAGAATGGGCTAATAGGCTTGGGGAAAATGAAAAGAAATAGGAAAAATATCAATAGCATACTAATAGTAATAACAATAACAACAACAATAATAGTAATAATAATAATACACCAATAATGATAATAACTAAGAACTAAATATTAATAAAAAATTAAAATAATTAATAATAATAGTAGAAACTCATAACAATTAGCTATTCTAAGTCACATGAAATAATAATAATGGTAACAACAACAATAATAATGATAATAGTTATTAATAATACATGACGGCAATTAACAATAACAATGATAATTAACAAAAATATTAATAATATTGTATATATATACATATACACATATATAAAACATATTAGTCAATGTTAACAATGATATATAATTCGGATTAAAATTAAATAAAACAGAAATACAATATTATCAGGTAGGAGATATTACATTCTACTCACCTTAACAAAAATTTTGTCCTCAAAATTTCGGTAAGGCGGGGGATGAATAAAAGATCAAAGTTAAGAAATGGTATCAAGCAAATTGGGAAATCAAGAAGAATAACTGATATTGATTGTTGATGTTGTCTTCTCGCTTTTCACGCCGCTTCTCTGTGCATTATGGGCCAACCACGCTTCCGCTGCGTGCTCTGATCTCTTCTACCAGCTTCAATATGGAGTAACTGATTCTAAAAAAAAAATCATGAAATAGAATCGAAAGGAAGGATAAGAATCAAGATAGAATTCAAGTTACTCTAGAAGAGCTAGAATCAGGGATATTAAAATTCGAGAGATGGATTCGGGAATATCAAAAGAATGGAGTGATGGATTTTCAAAGGGAGGACGGTCAATTTTCAAATTTCAAGTAGACTCAATATCAAAATATGGATAGTATATGTTTATTGCAGTGTAAATATAACTTGTCTCAGGTCACAGGTATGAACTAAATCCTCTTTGAGTAAACCTGACTCAGATACCAAGAAATCCTGTCACGCTCCGCTTTCCAAAATACGTGGAAACAGAGTCGTGACGAGAGTCGGCGACGTATATACGCGAGGAAAATACCCCACGTAGACACGCTAAGCCTAAAGTAACCTGAATAAGGTATAAATCTAAACCATAATAAATCAACGATCACTGTAATATCACATATAAGCATTCACGTATGATATCATATAAAAAGAACTGGAATAAAGACTGAATTTGATATACATGAATCAAGAAAAGTACAGACAGAAATAAAAGAGGTAAGAATACCAGAGTAAAAAAAGAAACTTCAACTTCTCACGAAACGTACAATCACACGAACACCTGAACAATATAAGAAGATGCCCAAAATCCTGAACGTGCGAATCCAGGATCGTCAGAAGCGACCGAATGAGTGTGTATAAAGGAAAAGATGCTCGTGCATAATAATAATGTAAGCAATAACAATATGATAACAGAAATAAAAGATAACAGAATAATCAATATCAAGAACAAAGTTATGAACGATATATGACTGATATTAAGATAAAGAAAATCATTAATGTCGAGATATATAACCTAACATATGTCTCTAGTCTGGTATACAATCCGGTCATGTGTATAATCATATGTCTATCATAGTTATATATATCTACAGTCAAGTAATTACGGTCAATCACAATACACTATAAACAGTTCATTATTATTTATTATGTCAGCGAACACCAATTGTCACCTGTAATATACGCATCCCATACTACGCCTATCACACGTGTCAATCAGGGTCCTAAATTATTGAAACTGATTGGTTGAAGACATTGTCCATGCTTTAGGTGGGTTTTGTACATACCCGGAACCACGACCTCAGTTTCTTGGCGCTGAACCAAGCCGTACCGCTAGGTATCAGTAACAGTAATCTCACTGTATGAACAGTGGAACAATAACAGTACAGATAGGATGTCAGTCATCCCTCAGGAACCCTGCAATGGAACCCTCAGTGGGCTGCGCAACCTGTATTCTAGGTCCACCTAAAATATAGACGCTGTTTCCTTCATCAATTTTTCCCAATCCCAGTGTGAGTTATCCATTTTCATTATTATTTAATTCTATTAAAACAATCAGAATCATGTTACTTAGAATACTGGAACGATACAATGACAGTAACAATACAACATAACAATCAACAGTAATCGTATACACGATGAGCAGTAATCAAGACAGTAAACAGTAACAGTAACCGTGTATACGATGAATATAGGACTGTACATGGTGTCACGGTCAAACAATCATTTCCCAGTAACTTCCAGTAGCATGATTTTATACAGTAACAGTCACGCACCTCTAGTCAATATACAATCTCATATATATAACTGATCAAAATCACATCCACCTGTATTGGATACAACACTAATGAATACGCTAACTCATAATCTCAATAGTCATCATGAACATTAAGTGCTAAGTCTGTAACAGAGTATTAGGTACCGTAAATCACCAGTCCAATAAGCTAATAATCAGTTCTCTCATCGCTACCAATTTGTTCTAATCCTCTAATCACCAATAATCGAGATCAAATAAATGACTGCTATCAACTCTGAAGTACAAGATTACTGATACCAATCCACCATAACTTTATCTCTATAACTGAGTAAATCAAGAACCAATCATAAAAAAGGTTGTCTATTGATTATCCTCGAGATCAACTTAAATCAATAGATATCGAATCATAAGGAGTAGAATACTCTGGAATAACATCTGATCTAAAGTAGTCTATATCCGGTACTCCGCATCAAAAGTGAATCATCAATACTCTCACAACCTAACAAGTAGATGAATTCAGAAATAATTACTCCTAACAGTTCAAGATCAGTCTTATCGTACATATCGATATCAACTGTAGAATATTCATACATCTGATCATATTCAAATCATTATCAATATCATCTAATTACTAATTAATATATGATATAAAGAATATAAATCCCAAATTAACTTCAACTCTGAATAAGTCCATATACTGATCCAAGCATCCAGAATTCTAATCCCTTAATAAAGTAAGATCATGACTAAACCGTCCTCAATATCCAAATTAATTCTTATCTAAATAATCACCAATTAAATATCAAGTCTAATAAATACTCCATATAAAATATACATTTCTAATCAGAATCACGAACCAATCATCCCAAGATCAATCTCATAGACAGACTATCATAACTAGATCCGAAACCGAGAACGGTAATCATCTATACATGAAGTGGTACAAGTCTAATATCTCAATCTCAAAATACAAAGTTCATATTCGTCTGATGCTCAAATATGAATTTGGCCAGCCAGCCAGTCAATAGATTGAATCAAGTCACAGTCTAAGGTATCCAATACTAGGCCTAAGCCAACAACGACAAACTATCAACACATAAAATGACGCTGATAATCGCTCAAATCAATTAAATAAATAAGGTCAACACTCACTGATACCTCATGAAGTGATACATGTAGTCAAACTGATAAAACAATTCAAATAGTCACATGAAATGATAAAAGTAAAACACATACATATTGACAACGGTAAATAAGAAAATAAGATAAAAGCAAACACTCACATGAAATGTCGTGGTTTTAGAACCGAATCGCCGTATGGTTTTTACTGCACGAACTGGTACTGATCTACGGATCATCCCATGGATCGATCTTCGAATCGCCATGATATCGGGTCCATAACCGGCACAACTCTAAATCTCTTGTTACCAAGTTCAGATTTCACGAACGGGTCCGAAACACTGTAGCACGCAACCAACACATACTTATAAACATAAATATACGCTTAACACCCACACGTGCACACAGACACATACATGTATACCCACATTCATATTTATACAAGTATGCGCATATATACACATGTACATACATACATACATACACCTATATACATATACCAATATGCATACATGCATTCATAATTACACCCATAAACATAATTACACAAACACCCATAATACAACCTCACACGCGGGCACGGTGCAAACACAACACACATACCTGTGATTATGCACACATTATCCTCACACACACTCACACAACACCATACTTGCACATAATTAAATACCAAACACACACATATATACACTAAACACGTGCATGTTTATGAGGGTAATGAGGTATCACCCCACATATCGCTTCTTATAATAATTAATAGGTTTTGTAGGGGTAATGGCCAAATTACAAAGATTCATTGGGGGTTTATCCCCAAAAAAACCCCATTAAACAAACAAATAATTAACTTGGTCCCAAAAAGGACAAGATAAGAAGACTGCAAATGTTCAAATATGGGCATGGAAAGAGTAACATGTACAGAATAAATTAGTGGTTAAGATGCAAATATTAGTTTAAGAATTTGCCTCAATGTGCTTGCCAAAAGACTTAACTTTTATTTGTTTAAAAAAAAACAAGAGAAACTTGTAAAAGCTCTGCATTCAATTCTTGCCTCAAAAAGAAAATCTTGGCCTTTATGTTGCCAGCTACTTTTATTCCAGTTGTTAGCTAACTATCCAACAATGCAAATTTTATAAAAAGACATGACCCTAAATTCACATAACTTAGGATAAGAATTCCTTAACTAAGTTGTCAAAATGACAAAAAGAAGCCCTAAATTCATTAAAAAAACATTAAAGAGTATATAAAATTTCAAATCGCATGCCTTTTCTTTCTCAACAAATTTGAAATAAGAAAGAAAAGACTGCAAAGATAATAAACCAACCCATTACTGAATCTCCAATCAAATTTATGTGATCAGCATAAAGAATTCAAGTAAGTCCAATTGCCAATATCAAAAAGATTATGAAACCTTAGCAAATAAATTTTCTGTTGCTGGAATATTATGTTTATATAACTAGTAGGATCAAATTGAAAAGCACATGACACTTAAACTAAACATTGTAAAAAAATTAAATAAATTAGAAGGCTCACGCATGGAAGAGCCGGGGGCTTGGATAGAGGTGGTGATCGTCGCGGAGGCTCGTCGGGGAGATCGCGGGCTGCCGGAGAGGATACGAGTGTGCTCGCATTCGCCGGCGGCGATCGGCGGTGACCGCGGTGGATGTTGACGGTTCCGACGGAGGTGATGCTCGATTCCGGCGGCGCCGCGGAAAGGAGGAGGTGAGAAGCTTTGGCGGTGATTGGCGGAGATCGCGGAGATGGGATGGCCGACCATGGAGGAGTGCAAGAGGGGACTCGGCTGTGGGGATTTGGGTGAAAAGAAGAAGAATATGATGGGATTTGGGTTTTAGTTTAGGATATGGTTTATTAGTTAGGATTTGATTTTGTTGTTAAGATTAGGGTTATGATGGGATTTGGGTTTGATTTAATGGTTAATGGTTTATGGGTTGGGTCTCTATGGGCTTGGTTTGGACCAATGCTAAAATAAAAAGAATGAAGAAGAATAAGTGTGACTTGGTAGGATGGGCTAATGGGCTTGGGGAAAATGAAAAGAAATAAGAAAAATACCAATAGCATACTAATAATAATAATAATAACAATAACAACAACAATAATAATGATAATAATAATACACCAACAATGATAATAACCAAGAACTACATATTATAGGCTGTCTAAAAATCACTGAAGACAAGTCATCAAAAAGCAGAGTCCAAACTCCAGACGCAAGACTAATCATCGCCACTAGCGTAGCACTAAGACGTGAGGATTGAAACTCGCTTCTCAACATCACTGTAATGACCAAGACGCGGAGCATGAAAGCCGCATCTCAGCATCACTGCAGTACCAAGACGCAGAGCCTAAAGCCCACGTCTCACGTGAAGCTTGACGCAGAATTTGAAGCTCGCGTTTCTCAAGCATCATCTCAATGGCAAAACGCGAGGCCCAAAGCCCGCGTCTCGGTTATAACTGCCCTCATTACTGGGTAAATTACTGCCCACGTAATGAGGGAGTTAACCCCATTATGGAGTGTTTTTAGGGGACACTTTTACCCCCTGAAACCTCTATAAATAGCTTAGTTTATTATGGAAGAGGGTCGAAAAAATCTGGTCAGAAGAACTTTGGTTGTAAGCCGTAGAAGGACCAAGATCTCCAGCTAAAAGGAAAAGAGAGTTCAACTCTTCTAACAACTTACTGCGTACAAGTTTGTTTTTACCTACTGTCTCTTTAAGGTTCTCGTTGCACAGAAGTTGTGTTACTTCGTCCACCGTCCAAAGAGAAGATTCCCAAGAGGTTTTGACGTTCACCCGGTCAACGGAAAGCAAGATTCATTTTCCATCGCCACATCAAGAACCCAGCATTAAATAAAGGGGAGATTTGAGCTTAAATATCTTCTCTCTTGTAACCGGATTATTGATCTGTTGTAATTTTCTTTACAATCAAATAAAGAATTTACACGCCTTTTCAATTTTCCCACCAACACATATTAATAAAAATTTAAAATAATTAATAATAATAATAAAAACTCATAACAATTAGCTATTATAACTCACATGAAATAATAATAATGGTAACAACAACAATAATGATGATAATAGTTATTAATAATACATGATAACAATTAACAATAACAATGATAATTAACAAAAATATTAATAATATTATATATATACATATACACATATATAAAACATATTAGTCAATGTTAACAATGATACATAATTCGGATTAAAATTAAATAAAACAGAAATACAGTATTATCAGGTAGAGAATACACATGGCATGATAAGATTTCAAAACCAAATCAATGTGTCCCAACTCGCTCATGGATACCAGATTCGATCTCTTTAAATCTCCTAATGAGGACATCACGTGCTGCATTATTCCGATTCTGGTATTTTTGCTTTATTTTATTTTATTTTCAATGATTTTTTATTTGAAAAATTAGTATCACATCGGTGATTTTCTGAAACTTGACTTTTGTAAAAAGCCTATAAATAAGCCCCATAATTCTATTGTTCAGAAATAATGAATGAACTAAAAATTTTCAGTTAAATTTCTTGAGCTTTAAATTCTTGAGATTGGGGTGTGAAGTCTGGGTGCAAGGGGTGTAAAGCCCAAAGTTATCATTTTCTTAAACTCTAAACTGTCATTCTTTTCTTCTTCCTTTCAAAACCCTAGTTTTATTTTTCATTACTTGAAGGTGATTGTAATTCATCCCGTTTTACATTAATTTTGGTATCAGAGCTCTGGTTCTAATTCCCTTCAATTTTAATTCCAAAACCCTAGCGCTCTCTTTCTTCTCGAAACCTTAGCCGTTCTCAAACCCTAACTTGCCCAAAAAAATCGAAACCCTAGATCTGATACATCAAAACCCAGATATGCTCTCTTCAAAAAAATACTGTAGCAAATTTTCTGAAAATCCTCACGAAAATCCTCAAAATTCTAAATCTCTACTATTCCTCTTACTTCCTCTCTTTCTCTCTCACCTGCAACACCCCAAAACCTAACCCAACTTTCCCGCTGCTGCAATCATTTCTTCCTCGCCGCGACGCCGCCCACATCTGCCTCTACCGCCGCCTAGTCACCTCTTTCACAGATCTGAAAGCTTTTCCTCTTCCTACTTTCACCCAAACCCATCAGCAACACCCCCTGCGTCACCACCATCACCATCACCCTCCGATCTCACTTGTCGACTGAGATCACACTTCACTAACCTCGTCGATATGCCACAGTCTCGACCATGGCAACTCCGACCTCGACCATAACATTCCGCTGCTACTTCATCGATGCCTACAGAGATCTCGCCGGTCAGATCGGACCGCTCTCCTCCCTCGCTGCCGCGTTTGCCGTCTTCGCCACCTTCCCACCGTTCTCACCTCGTCAACTCCTCAACTAGATCTCCGATGCCGACAAGGTCACGACCGATAACATTGCCAGCAGCCACGCCACCACCGCAGGGATTTGTCAAGAAACCCTAGTTGATTTGGGGTTTAAAAACAAATCGGGTCTGACCCGATCAAGACTTAACCCGCCCGTGAAGTCAGCACCCGAGCTGACCGGCTCAGCCGAGCCAATCAGGAGTTGATTGAGCCGACACTGACATCATCGGCTCAGGAGTTGGCATCATCTGCTTTCTCTGAGTTGACGTTGACGTCATCGGCTCAACCGAGCCGATCGAAATAGATTCGACTACTATTCGATTCGAACCACCGAATCGAACCGGGAACCGATGGTCAAGAACCAGAACTGGCCGCCCATGCGGTCGGTTCCGATTTGTGATATTCAGAACCGGGAACCGTCGGTTTCTAGTTCTCAACCGATTTTTTGTTCCTGGGCTCGACCTGGCCAGGCCATGGGCCCATGAGCCAGGCGCCTGGCCTAATTTTAAAAAAAATATTTTTTTGCCCCTTGCAAGTTTTGAAACCGCAACCTTTGAGTTATTAGCACGACGCTCTAACTAACTGAGCTAATAGACAGTTTCATTAGAGTGTTTAGTTATATATATTAATACTCTTTAGTAGATTAATGTTTAAGAAAATCGAACAGGAACCAGAACTGGAACCAGAACCGGTCTGCCTCGGTCTGTTTTCGATTCCTCTGACCCCCGAATCGGGAACTTCCAATTTTCGAACCGGTGTCGGGTCTAGATCGAAGCCGCCGACTCAGACCCGGCACACCCGAGCCGACCCAAGCCGCAGAGCCGAGTTGACCCAATCTGATCGCTTTGACTCAGTTGACTCAACTCGACTTGGCTGAGTTGGTTCAAATGTTGTTTTGAGCTCGTTTCAGTCCCAATTCGAGCCTGTTTTGCACCGTTTTCGAGCCAGTCTTCTCCGAGCTCATACTACTGTTGTTTCAGGACCTTGTGCGTGATTTTCATCCCTCAGTTGTAGGCATTTCTTTGAGGAATCCTAGAAGAATTCTGCGTTGGGCGTGAACGTCTCATCCCTGAGGTGAAATCCAATTTGAGCTGAATTGTCAATTGTCTATTACTTGCAATACTAGCGGACTGCAGTGATTTGTAACTGAATTGTACTTACTTCTATCTAGTGGGTTACATTATTGTCTGTTATTCTCATTATTTGTAGGGTTGCATTTATCGCATTTAGGACTAGACACTTTTAGAAAATTTTATTTGCCTCAATTTAGCGCACGCATATAGTCTTATTTGAGTTCAAAATTTGCATTTCATTTGCTTATTTTCTTGATTTTGCATTTGTATCCATCATGACTAGTCAATATTGGGCGTGTACTAGAGGTAACTATGAGAGTAGTATGACGATTGCCATGCTAGGAAAGAGAAAATAGCGCGCAAAGTTAATTTGAAAGATACAACATTTGATGGAAGATGCAAAATTTGATGGTTACTATCGTCCTAGTGGTTTTTGTGACTGGTTAACCGATATTGAATGCTACCTTGATTGGATCTGTTATTCGTTGCCGCTAGAGTCCTATTTGCTAAGAGGAAACTCGTAGGGTCGGCTAGAAGTTACTAAGAGTCGGTAGAGGGAGATTGTATGAGATGTAAAGCTGCCTTAGCGTCTTGGGAAGAAATGAAAGAAAAGCTTACAGAGAAGCACCTTCCCAAATATTATAGAAAGTACCTCTTAGACCAGTTACACAATCTCTGTAAGGGTCATATGTCCGTTCAGGATTACATGGTCACATTTGAGGACTTAACCCGTCGTTGTGACGTGAGAGAGCACTGTTCTCACATGATAACTAGATTTGTTTCAGGCTTAAGGTCCAAAACGTGTTATGATCACTGGCTCCTATGATTTGGACATCGTTGAAGAGGCTTTTGATGTTGCCTTAAAGATAGATTTGACTTTCAAAAGGTTAGTCAATGCCAAGGCCCGATGTTTTAAGTGAGGGATATGAGCGCTATGATTATCTGAGCCCTTTGAAAAGTTGATATGTTAGTATCGTATCTAGTGATGATGTTGACGACTCAAAGGTTTGAGGATGTCCACATTCCTTCTAAGACTACTAGTATAGTTGAAGATATATCAGTTGGTTCTGATCACTGATTTTTAATGATTATGCTTCCTATGAGGCTACTAGTGAAGTAGTGGACACGATAGTCGAGTCTGATACATCATTAACTATTGATGTCTATGTTCGTGATACTAGTAACTCTGTGCCTGAATTAGTGGAGTGTAGTGTCTCTAGTTAGATTTTTAGGTATTCATTTTTCACACCTTTAATAGAGGATAAGATTGATCATGAGACAACTGATCTAGTGTTGTTACATTTAGTGGGCTATCTGAGTCCCCTCGTGCTGATTATGATTTTATGATCGTTCTTACCGAGTCATCTTCTAGTGAATTAGAGTTCTTTGTTATGATCCAACATGTGGTTTCTAGTGCTTCTTCTTTTACTGATTGTTTAGAGTTTATCCCTGGGTCCAGTTTACTATTAGCGGAGTTCGATGTGTGTTATTCTAGGCATTCACATATCTCCTTTTTCTATCGTTAAGAGTTATTCTTAGAGTGTCTACTGCATTGCATTTGCCTATAGCACGTGATGATAATATCACTAGACAGATAACAATTTACAATGACAATTATAAATTTACTGCATATTCATATAGTATTTTGTATGAGTTCACAATTGATAATAATGTGATAGTTACGAGTCACTCTGAGACTGTGAGGAAGTTTCACGCTTGATGTACAGATTCTGAAAGGGTTCTAAAGAGGATTGTGTCCATTACCTACAAGTTGGATATCCCATAAGATTCTGGTGTGAGCTCAGCCCTCAACAGGGATGATTCACTTCTGTTTGCAGTATTTGCCTTTTTAAGCTATCATTATTTGCAGTCGATTCGTCATGGAGGCCTGTTTCACCTCTACCACTGTGGCTTTGGTGTGATGCACTGGTGCTGATTCCTCGACTATTACCACGACCCGATTGAGATGTTTCGTGTGGGGGCCCATACTTGATAGAGTCGAGTTTTTCTCACCCCAGGGGAAATGATGAGGACATCACGTGTTGCATTATTTAGGTTATAATATTTTTTCTTTATTTTATTTTATTTTTTAGTGCTTTTCTTTTATTTGGAAAATTAGTACCATATCGGTTATTTTCCGAAACTTGACTTTTGTAGAGCCTATAAATAGGTCCCAGAATCCTATTGTTGGTAGCCAATGAATGAATTAAAAATTTTCAGTTAAATTTCTTGAGTCTTGAGTTCTTAAGAATAGTGTGTGAAGCCCGAGTGTAAGGGGTGTGAAGCCCAGGGTGTAAGGGGTGTGAAGCCTAAAGTTATCCTTTTCGTAAACCCTAACTTCCCATTCCTTTTTTTCTTCTTTTCAAAACTCTAGTTTTATTTTTCATTGCTTGAATGCGATGGCGATCCATCCCATTTTACATCATCTCCAATCCTTATAAGTTACATAAGTAGCAATAAGTTAGTATGGCACAGAGACAACATGATAAGTTATGGCACAGAAGGCATAATATATAAGATTCCAAACTCTAGCCATCTCAGTATCACACAAAGTGTCTCACGGATACGAGCCTCAGTCACTTCAAAACCTTGTAAATTCTGAGTGATTAATCTGTTCCAATTTGAGACCTTAAATCCCAATCATCCATCAATCTCCAGTGTTGCTAATATCTGAGCTATTGCCTTCGGTGTTGAAACTGCTCTTTTCTTTCAAACCCCAATACCACTTTTCCCTCAGACCAAGCTTCCCTTCGGGGTTCCACCATAGTTGGAAAGCACATGGAGGCATGTGGGATAGCCTGAAGCATGATGGTCTTGGGTTTGGGCCCTTTGCTGGAGGTTCAAGTATATGGAAAACAAGAAAAAAGAAAGTAAGGGCACAGTAAGGCACGGGTTGGGTCTGGACAATGATAGGCATGATCTGAATCAAGCACTGTTTTATTATAGTTGCAAATCCCTAGCCAAGACAATCATGAACGGGAGGGAGCTGCCTCTTGTAAGCCAAATATTGCCGACTACTAGGAAATGAGATATGTATTCCCATTTCCCAATGCCCAGAGCTCTAGACAATCCAAAAAAGAGCTGGCCAAAGTCAAAGTCAAGTAGCTGTAAATTCCTAGCTTAGGCAACCATGTGGACGATGGCACACCGATTGTTAAGCTGGAATGCTTATTCTTATCATATGTAGTGATATGTAAATTTCCATGATTAGCCCTCCAAAATTCTGTTAGACCATGTATAACTTAAGATGTGATGTTAGGAAATTTATCCCTGAGATACAACACATGCTTGAAGAGCCAAATTGAGACCAACTCCTAATTTCACATGTGCTGCTCATTTATGGAAACAAATACATTTGCTTGAAAACCATTGTTTGCTAGACCATGGAAAAGTTGAAGTAATGATGTGGCAGGAAACAAATTCTTCTCTGGTTACAACATATGCCTAAAGGGCCAAAGTGAAATATATTCCCAATTTATGCGTTTTGCTTGTATATAGGAACACATGTTGTTGCTAGAAAAATGGTTTGACAGACCAGAGAAAAGTTGAGGAATGTGATGTTAGGTAATGCATTCATCTCGGACTGCAATTATAACATATGTTCAAGAGCCCAACTTGAATAAATTTTCAATTTCTTTTGAGCTGATTATTAACAGAAACAAATATATTTATTAGAAAGTAGATGTGATTATAAAATGATATTGCTCTATATCAATTAGATGTTCGTCACAGACATGTATCTTGGCTCATTCTGTTTTCTTAAGGATTTCTGATATTTTCCTCCAACTTTTAGTTGAATGAATAGTAAACATTTGTACTAAATAACTTGTGCCCACACCATCAGGTTCTACTCCTCCAACGATCTGTGAACTTGGAAGAACGAGGGATAAGTGCTGCCTGGGGAAGACCAATGTCAACCACGGCCTTCACAAGTCCACTTGAGAGGCCAAAAGTATTATACAATGACCACAGATCATGTGGATGCACATTGATGATGTCAACTACACCAAGGCTTCTGTTGGTGTTGCTGTTGCAGACTCTCCCACAGGGCCCTGCCAATACCTCTACAGCAAACAGCGTCACGGCTATGACAGCAGGGATATCACTTTCTTCAAGGATGATGATGGCAGGGTCTACCTCATATACTCCTCTGAAGACAACAGCAAGCTCCACATTGGTCCTTTGACTGATGACTACCTCGATTTCACAAGGGTTGTGTGGAGGTTTCTTGTGGGTCAACACAGGGAAGCCCCTGCCTATTCAATGCACTGGATGGGCTCCAAAACGGGCACTTTCCCACGCAGCAGAGTCGAGAATGGATCCATGGGAGACGATGGGGAATCCTTGTGTTTCTGTTGTGGTCTAGGGTGTCAATTTATTGACATAGGAGATGGAGGTTTCCAGAGGGGCAGAGAAGAACTGGTAATACATAAATAGTTATATCGATACTTTTATTGTTCATTAAGATAATAATTAGGTGATCCAGATTGGTGTTCATAATGAGAACATGTATATCAGATCTATATGTGCAGTTTTCAGTGTCTATTACCAATAAATGGAACTCCTGTTCCCCCCTTTTGAGAGATTTTTGCATTGCATGAAGAGTAAGGAATGCGTCGGAGATTGTATATTGCTCTGTGAAGTCCCTAGCCATCACTGGTTAATTGTAGATTTTTCATAATATTGTAGATTGTATATGCTAGCTCCATTGTATTATTCTAGGGCATTCGATTAGCACACCAACATCTCAGTAGCCATCTCGTTTGTGGATTCATCTTGCATCCAACCTGAGAGTTCAGATTTTGATTGGCTTTGGATTACATTGGAGTTGGTTATGCAGACGCGTGATAGATTGATGAATGATTGAATTCCTGAGCTCAATCAAGGACTTGGTTGTGAGTAGATTTGGAGTTGAGTAGATAAATTATTGCTCCTTCTTAAAGAATTGTTCTGTGATTAAATATTTTGGGGCCGGCACTGATGCAAGGGATCAGCGAAAGATCATCTCTCCTCATATTTGGTTTTTCTTTATTCTTTTTGTTATATATACTTAATGTGTCACGCTAATCTTCGTATATAATATCCTTAATCTAATTGTAGACCCAACATGAACACGGGATAATTGTAATACATGACTACTGCATTACTGGACATAATTTATCTAAGAAAATTGGAGTAGCTATGACAAAAATTATACCATGATGTATATATTCCTCTGAGAGATGAATCAAGATGTCTTGCAGATAACACCCTTGTACTATAATAATCTTCACACGAAATATATACCTCCTATATGATTTGTCATTAGTGGGTGTGTTTGGTTGCAAGGAAGTGAGCGGAAGTAAGAAAATCTGCAAGTATAATTGCTCACTTCCTTATCTATCCAAACACCGGAAAAAGAAAATGAGAAATCTCTTTTTCTTTTTCTCTATTTCCTTTTACACAATTACTTCCTCACTTTTAAGGTGCTACAGTTAATTTTGTGGTCATGTAAATCTCACTTACATTCTAATTACAATCTAATTTTTATTTTTCTTAATTAATGTTTATTTTAATATATTTTGCGGTCAACTTTGTGATCAATTTTTTCACTTTCGCTTTCACATTACCATCCAAATACTGAAAAAGACATAATATTTTCTAAACCACACTTCCCAATAACATCCAAATACTAGAAAACTCACTAACTAATTCCCAAGTTCTAAAGGAAACTATTACTACTTCATCACTTCCTCACTTTCACCCCTAACCAAACAGCCCCAGTGTGACATTTGTGATCTGCTTAAGCTATTTGCTATTTTAATAGGCCTGTTTGCTTTGTAATTTAGCTTCTTAAGCTATTTTTTTTTAATTTCATGTATATTTGATTTTTTCTTTAATTTCATTTCATGTACATGGCACAAGAGGATTTTTTTTTTTTTTTTTTTTTAAAAGAAATTGTTATGCATGTCACAATTTATATCCATGCAGTTGCCTGCTGGGTACACGTACAACAACCTCTATACAGAGAATCTTTTGAAAAACGAGATGTTATCTACAAAGATCAAGTAATTATGGAAAAGTTCCAAAATATTCTTTAAATTTATATGGAATAAAACGCGTGGGATCACTATTTACGTTG